>JAMKCH010001360.1:0-192641 GCA_023653785.1 Ophioderma brevispina
ACCCAATGAATTTTGCCATAGTAAAATTACATGGCAAAACTTAGGAGGTATCTGGCTTTATTACTTCGCAAAAATATGCCCCCCTGTTAATCGGGGTTTAGAATTGGCTCGGATGTGTTCCCCTGCATGTCGTAAAAGGCGACTACATTGGGCCCCTGCGGTTTCGGGGTTAAGAAATTGGCCCATGGTGTTCCCTGCATGTCTCAAAGGCGACTAAAGGGGCAATCACTGGTATTGAAACAGACGGGTTGTATTTAATTTAGGATTATAGTATAATGTAATGAATGTAGACTGGTGTAATTGTATTATTAAATGTCGTTGTATTAACCCGTTTAAAAAGTACATGTGCTTAAAATCCAATTAACATGAAAAACACCAATTTATCAATTACATTTTACATACATGTAAACCACCTTTTAGTTTTTTTGTATAGTAAATCTTAGCATGTATAGGGTTTCTACTGTAATATTGGTTGGATTTAATTTAAATCTATCATTTTGGGCATAATGCCCAAGTGTATTGGAGCCATTTATAAAATGTACAGTATGAGACAATCTAGGTGGTCTGTTAAGGGGATCTCATGTTTGCACTGTTCTGATGTGATTGATGATTATCTTTATTGAAGTTGAAGTTTTTTTTTTTGCTTGGGTACATGGATGATTGTATGACCTTGTCATCAGCTATGATGTGTATAGTTATAAATTTTCATATATCTTTTGAACTTGTTTTTATTGATGCATGTTTTTCTTCTAAGTGTATCTTTGCAATTAGTTGTTTATCTTGTTTTATCCATGGATGGTGATGCTCGGTTCATCACACGTAAATGATGTGTATCTTTTGTAATTGTTATTGTAATTTGAATTGAATGAAGTTTTAATATTGTCGTTGTTTTTTTATATTTAATGTTAAATGACATGTAATGACAACTATATAACACAATTGTTTTGAGTTTGTCGTGAAACTTTAATACTCACTCACTCTCAAAAATATGCCCTGTCGCACACTTTTATAAGCAACCTCCTTTTGGATTGAAATTTCACATATGTATTTAAAACCTTATATAGGTTTATAAAACATATGCTGGTACAAGCAAATTTGTTCAAATACTTTCCTTACGAAGTAAAAGAGCACATGCCCTATCTGTTAACTATGGCACATGCAAGAGGTCACAGGCCAATTGTTGCAAGTGGTGGATGCGGTATAGCGAAAAAGGATACTATTGCAAATGCTAAGACTAAGCTTTTTTGGACTCATTTGAATGCTTTGGTCGTGCTGATTCTGAATGGTCATTACTGAATAATTTGGAAATTTGTGAAAAGAAACATTTTTTAACTCTTCCTGTGAGCACAAGAAGGTTTATATGTGCAATAGCTGCCATTTGTCCCGAAAATCCCTGAAATTTGGTCAGTGTTTTTATAAGGGTTCTTTGGATGACAAGTCACCTAAGACACCATTTCAAGGGCCACTGACTCAAGGCAGATAAATTGACAGTTATTCTAATACATGGCAGCACACAGATGTATCACATGGCACTATTGCACTTACGACCATTTTGTTCCTATTAGCCTAAATCTTACCTCGCAGTCCTTGCAGCCTTGCTTTAGTAATTCCCCTGATCCCCTCCCTGTCTTTGAAGAGGTGTTACCTGCTGCCATTCTATTGACAAATCCATAATCTGTGATAAAACGGACCACCTATGAACTCCCTGTAAATTAATTATTGAAAAAAAAACAGGAAAAGAAATTGGTGTAACATATGAAAAGAATAACTTCACAACCTTATTAACATTTTTCTTCTTTCACAGTGGTGTTTAACTTGCCAATATTAATCATTTAACCACCTACGGGCGTATTGGATTGATTTCTTAAAGCAATAACAGCACATGATTTTGTGAAGAATGCCCCCAGTTTCAAAATTTGAGATTTTTGCACAGTGTTGGTAATTGTCTAGTAAACTACCTTAGAAGGCAATGCTCAAAAGTGCATATTTTTCATAAAAGAAGTGATTTTGTAAATTAAAGTCTGGATCCCCCATTGTAATTTAATATGGCACAACTGGAAACGCCAAATTCTGTCTGTGTATTGTGAAATAGTCCCTCCTCACGAAAATGACCTCCCAACTTTACTTGCCTGAATCAACGGAACAACTAATGGATGAGCATAGACACACCATGGCGGGCCTATTCCAGTGATCCTTAATCCTTTCGATGGGATATTTTGATGAACTTTGACAACCAGCACATTCAGAATGTTCACATTCTTTAGGGACACCTGTTTTGTATTGAAATCCCGGTTTTGAAATCTCTCTTCAGTGGCAGCGCCATGGGTGTGCAATGGGGGCATTTGCCCCCCCTAAATTTTTTTCTTCCCCCCACCCCCCCCCCCCCCCCCGACCGAAAGAAAATAAAGGATTCTTGGCAACATTCCCCGATTTGGGGCCAAAATCCGCGAGTTTGGCCAAATTGGTTTCAAAATTTCCCATTATTCCATATTTTGCCCCCAGAAATTTCACTTTTGTCCCACAAGATTTCACTTTTGCCCCCCCGTTTCCCCCCCACCCCCCCATTAAAGGTTGGCCACGCCAATGATCTCTCGTTTGCACCTTTAAATCTTGGCTTTAAATAAATTAGGTCCAGTACCAACAGCAGAAAATCACTACTCCCATGCAAAATTATTAGATACTGTATAAGCTGGCTTAAAACAAGTTAGGTCCAGTTAGTGTTTGGGGCGCAAAGAATGTATAAAAGTAGTATAACGGTTGAACTGATCATGCTGCTTTGGGAGGGGTGATGGAATGCATTGTATTGCGTTGTTGGTCCAAATGTGAGCTGTTGATTTTAATATTTCCTGGTTTGGCAGGGTCCAAAGAAGGGGCAGGGGAATTGTAATTTAAACAGTCAAGAAAATTCACAGAAGTTGATGGCTGATTCTGACTTGAAAATAAAATGCCCGAAGGGTTTATTGTTTAGCCATAACATATGGATTGCAAATGTTTTCATTTGGATTGAAAACTATATTCTCAAGTACGCCCTGGTATAAATCGTGTTGCTTGCATGCTTGCAGAGATATAGGCAGGAAGATAGTCCCAGAGCTTAGAATATAAACCAAGATGGGAAACGCCTCGCACACGTGTTATTGAATAGGCCCGCAACGTAACCGATTTCTCTCAGACCTCGCGCGCCATCCTTCTTGTTGCCCAACCAGCCGCGCGTAGTCTCGTTACTGTGCCCAGCACACACGCCCCTACAAATCTGTGCGCACAAGTTTTTTATCATTGTTGCATTTCGCCAGTGTTTCCATTGTCTGATCGGCCGCTTTTTTCTGCAAATAATTATGCGAAAACCAATCTAGTGGAAGAAACCATGTCTCTAAAAAGATTCCTGAATTCCTAATGCACAGAAAGTCTCCTGATGACCTGTTAATTTTGCTTAGAGGGGCAAAGAATATTTGAAGTCCGAGTGATGAGCATGTTGGCTCAGTTTGTGTTTTTGTTGGTTTTTCACTCGTAAGTGTGACGAACGTAGAATACGCGGCATTTCTCATAAATAATGCATACGAAACTTTCAAATACGACGGTAAGTAAAAAATATGGGGTGCCCAAAACTATGATAATTGAAGTGCGTGCTCATTATAATACGTTTGGGCACCTCGATTTTGTTTACGCCGTTTCGGGAGAATTTGCGGGTCTCGGTTATATTTTAAGTCCATGGTATAGGTTAACATTGGCATAGTAATGTCTCGTAAGACTGTATCCTGGTGGGCCATCTCTGGCAACAACAAGATCAAATAGAAATGTTTTGTGATTGGGTGAAATGAAAGCAATGTCTTTAAATACTGATTGCAATGAAAGGCATTATTTAAGAAAAGCTCAGCATACAATTATTAACACCTTAATTCACCTGTCATTCATTTTGCTTGGAGAATCAGTTTCACTTCCTTATTTTAATGATCATGAACGCCCCTTTTATGTAATTGAACCTATGAAGTTTTATGAGCAAACATTTTTTAACATACATACATTGATACCTATCCAATAGGCCAATATTTAGAATGAACTTTACCATTCAAAGTTCTTCCATGTTATTTTGAAAATAGTTTTCAAATAGGCAATAAAACCTGAGTCTTAAAGCTATTTGAACACAAAGACTGGTATTTCTGTAAGGGAGTCTAACTTTATACCTGGGTTTAAACCATGTAGTCCTACATGAGTGGACCTTTTTTTCTTTCAACATATTAGCAAGTTTTAAATAATGGGTGAAAAATTCCCCATGGATGCCTGTTCCAGCCCTTCCATCAGGAATTTTCTCACCTGTTACGACAGACTTCAGAGTATGTTGAAAGGAACAAATGTTCACTCCATGAAGGACTAACCTTGTTTAAACTGGGTCTAAAGTTAGACTCTTCTTTCAGAATACCAGCCTTATGTATTATTTCTTTGTACAGCATACCTGTAAGGACATATTTTCATGCTGTTTTGTAGATTAAGGTTTCCGCACATGCTGCCTGAACGGGAGTACTGAGAATAATATTTGTGCCTCTTTGTGCCATTTCCCGTGAATACTCGGTCCAACTGGACTGTGGTAAAAGTATTGGTCCACATAAACCCAAACCTGTGATTGAATGACCCTGCATCACCTTCATAAAATCTTAGCTTAATGACTGCAAAGAAGATCACACAATTTAGACAACAAGTAGACTGAATGGCATTGCATGCAAGTATGATTCTTTTTTAAATTCACAGAGTTTCAGGGGTTAACCCTCTTAAAAATAAAAGTTTTGCAACCCTACTTTAAAGCTATTACACATTCTTATTCAGTTCGAACAGGGTTAGTAAGGCAAACACACAATATATTGGTTTGTTGTCCTTCTCTAATATGAGAGGATTTTAGATGGAGCACCATAGCTGATATGATTTTTTGGCCCCGAAGATATGATCCTGGACCAGATTTTCAACTTGGCTCATAGTGGCCCGCTATTCATGATTATTTGGTGGCGCTTATTCCGTTAATTGTTTTTAAGTGATTACATAAGCGCAATGTTTCTGTTGGCTCAAGATTGTGTGGCTTTCGTCTGTATAGGCGCTCGCTGAATCCGAAAATCGTGGGTTCGAGCCCACGTCCAGGCATCAGTCTACTTCAAAGTGCAGTTATTTTTCTCATTGGGAGTTACAGATGTGTGGCACGTCAAAACATCCAGATTGGCGATTGGAAGTAGAAAAATAGTTTATAACTACCTTATGAGATAATTTTTTAACTGCTTATGGTCGTGGACCAAATGGCCAGCACTGTCTGCAAGGTTTGACACTTGTGTATAAGGTTTACGCAGTGCACACAGCTAGTACAGAGGAGGCATTTATTGCTTTTTTAACTAATATATTGAATAAAAATATTGTTGGTGATTAAAACCACCAAAACTAATAAGAATTATAATAAAAAATTGGATTGTTGTTCAGATAGGCAGTGCAATATTTTGAGAGTGGATGCCAGCGCATGATATTAGAGTTTTGAGAGTACAATTTAACTCTTTAAAGTGCCAGGAGGAGTATTTTTTGAGATACAATTTTTTCTCAATTGCACTGGATCGATTGAACTACCCGCCAAGAACTTTTAATCTTTTGCTTTTAAAGAGTTTTATTGTCATATCAGTGACTTCAAATTACAACGTGTACTGCCCTAGAAGCTGTTACTTTGCAGAGAACAACATTTTGTTTCTAACTGGCATGGTGATGTATTTTTGGCATTCACCACTCTTTCTGTCTATATGACTATTTAACAATTGCCTGAGCTGTGGTGAATGACCTTCCTGAAGTTAACATAGCACAATTATGAATTGATAGCTTTGATATCTTATAGCCTTGAAAAATCATAAGACCTACTAGTCGTCTAGTACATATCGTCATACATGTACATAGTGGCGGATCCAGAAATAGAAAAGCAGGGACGCATGAGGAGTTAAATCGGTGAGTAGCAACAGATTTATTCATGCAGAACTCTTTATTTAAAGCACTATCAGTGATTTCTAAATCAAAATCAACAAATCGATAAAAAATCAGTTCTGTGGCATTTTTGTAACAGGTATCACTACCTAAACAAACCCTGCAAGTGATAAGGTCCAAAGCAGCCTAATAAGGGGAAAAAAAGATATTTTAGTCATTGTGTCCGTATGGACACTTACTAATACTATACATCATGTAATTGAATGGGGGATTCATATCTTTGGATACTGCTGTTTTCTTAATTTTCTATCAATTTTGAAGTTGAAAAATAACTTATGCGAATCTAGACTTATCCTTCACGTCTACGTTTATTCTGCAAATTTCAAATATTTTGACTCTTTTGGGTGGATCACTGATAGTGTTCTCCTTTACGTCGGATTTTTTTGTATGCAGTGACAAGTCATTCATTCAGGAAAAAAAACTACTACAATACCTGTGTATAGAGAGTTATGTGAAACAGTTCGTTTTTTTATAACACACAATTTTTAACTCGGCTTAATTGCGCCCCTGCTTTCCAATTCTGGATCCGCCACTAAATAAGGGTGTGATCATTAAAATACTTACCAATCCGGCATTACAGGAGAATGCGACTTTGGGGGTGGCGTGCACAGCTTCCATTCCATCGCCATCGTTGACAAAAAAAAATCAAACAGTAAGCCTAAGAAATACAGCCAAGATTGTCTCCATCTTCTCCATATTGTTGAGTTGACCTGGTATGGCTTCTTACTGAGCGGTGGTATTACACTGTAGAGCTGATACTCCACTGTTTATATCAAAAGTTTTGGTGCTCTTTGACCTTTTACTCACTCCTTTGTAAGCTGTTAACTTCCTGTGCTTTTATTAAAGTGGAAAGAGGATTTGTGAGCAGTGGTGGGTGTATTTGAAGAAACAGCCCCACAAACTGAGAGGAAGTTCACTGACCATAGCTGGTGTATGTTGCTTTTAATTATCCTTTTTGAGAAGATGTTTATCCTGTTGTTACTATTTCAGGAGCTAATAGACACTGTCCCTGAAATGCAAGTAGTCATAACAACCAGATTTCTACTCAATCATCATAAATTCTACTAAAACATATGCATGCTATGTGTCCTCAAAGTTAAAAAAAAACAGTAGTGGCAGTCAGGTCATTTTTTTTTCAGATTTTTTAAAAATTGAGAGTGTTATGTTTTAGATGTTAGACGATATTCAGAAGTGCAATATGTGTTCATTTAAATATTAGGCATAAAAAAATTGTTTGTTTGGCGTACTGAACCGACCCTAAAAACTGCCGACTCAAAAGTTTTTAATGCAATTAGCAAAAATAAAAAAAATATTCTTGTCTGCCGACCGACCCATTATTTTCATTCACAATTAAAAAAAATATTTTTTTTTACCAACACAAATATGAAAAAATAACAAAACAAACAACAAAGCAACTACAACAAGGAAATAAAAAATCTTTGCTATGGCTTGAAAAAACTTTAAATAATAGCATCTTGTATTCATGAGAGAAAAATCATTGAGAAGATCTTAAAAAAAAAAAAAAAACAAAAATCTGACCGACCGACCAACTGACCCTGATATTTTTCTCTGTTACGCCACACAAACATATTTTGTTATGCTTATGTTAAAAAAACAACAAATAATAAATCAAAGAACAGGTTTTCCATTGTGTTCGTAGAGTAAACATTTTTTCTATGAATGTGGCAAATTTGGGCAATTGTAGAGCGGAACTCCTCAACCGAAACAATATTTTTGATATTCATGTTTAATTCTGATTTAGAGCGTATTCGTTAAATGTGCATTTTTACCTCTAGTCCGTGCACACAATGAGATTTCGTTTTAAAGACAATTCTTATATGATTTTTGTCTTTTTCCAAATTCTTGATCGAATTTCAGTGGTCAACGTGTCGTTTGGTCAAATGTCAATGGTTAGATCTGTTTTCTGTGACATAAGTCTAGTTAGTAGTTGTCTTTGAACTGGAATATGAATTGATAATGTGTTAATAGACGTAGGAGAATCATAATTTCACCATATGAAATGTTAGGTAATTTAATGCTCAAGGGGTTAATATTGTTATATAAATATTCCCTGTTGGACCCAGGGTAGCACATTGGCAAGACCTGATATGCAAACTTTGGTAGATTATTTTAACATTTCCTATCCCAATTCAATCATAACATCACATAGATAAAAAATCTTCATTTCAATCCCATTCACGTCTCCAAATTGATAAAAACAAATAGGGTCCATTCATTTACCTCACTACCTGCAAGTACTAGAAACTGGAGCCCAAGACCCAGTTGGAAACCTACTCTTTACCTAGCTTACATCGAAACAATTTCCAGGTAAGGTCTATTGAGATATGGGTTATCAACACGTCACACAAATATCAACACGTCAATCACATTACAGTTCTTTCATATTACTTCCCTTAAAATTAAAGGAACATCTTTTAACTTTAAAGCTAACTTGAAATTACGTAAGGGTGTCAAAAAGCTGGTCCTGGAGGGATTTAAATGATTCCATCCTGGAAATTCCATATGCCATTTTTGTTGGGAAAACTGTACTCTTGATTCCATAAAAGAAACCACAGTGTGTTAATTTGATGGAGTTTACCAGGTGAAAAAGGCTTGCAATGATTCATGGCCTGAACAAAAGTTGTAATATGTTAATCTGTTCCGATAAAACTTTCAAGCAGTAATCGTGGAAAGAGCCTTGGTGGTTAATTGGAAATGATTTTGATGAATTGTTGTCCTGTTCTTTAACTTTACCATTGGAAGCTGCTCTGTCTTGGTTTTGGAAGAGAATTTCAGTCAAACTCACTCTTGCTGCCACCATAATCACATGTTGCTATACAAATGGATACAGGAAATAGTGTTGGTTTTTGCCGTCAGAACTGATTCAAAATTGTCGCTTCTTTGGGTAACACGTACAACGTAACGCGTGCTATAACGATAAATGCAAAAGATGCCCCGCAGTCATGGCGGATGGTGAGTGGCCGCCCACGGGCGTAGGGGCGATAACATTCGCCGTCGGATCGTGTATCAAAGGAGATACAGTATGGGGAAATGACAATTTGCCTTTAAAAATCATTCTGAGTGAATACCAAAAGCCAATTTTTGCGTCCCTAGTTACATAGGGGATAGGATAGTAAACAAATAATGATATAATAACACATATGATACGGTCATGACATGGCTGAGTAGACATTTCTTATTTTTTAAATTTTCGTACCTCAACTTAACAGTATCCTGATCATAATCGCAACACAGATTTTAAAAGTGGAAGCATCGGAAAGTGTTTAATTTCAAGGATAAATATAACCCAACATCCGCAGGGCCTTCTCCCTGTGTTTTTCGTGAACGCTTATCAGATGCTGTAGTTGGATTTGACCCCGTGTAATGACGTCAGAGTAACAAATTTATAATCAAAGCTCACATCGTGACACGTGCAGTGCCCTGCATAACAGCAGGACCAATAGGACATCAACACGATACATGAATTCATGGGGACATATTGCATGACGACAAAAAACCTTATCTATAGCTATTCTTTATCATTATTTAAACAATTATTAAATCATTCAAATTTCGAAAATTTGCTGTGTGTGAAACACCTGGAGCGACGAATCTGGTCTTGTTTTAAAGTGGACGAACAAAACGCTATCTCATTCGTGTCGGTTTCTGTGTCTGGGAACTTGATAAAGCTATTCTGTTCTGATTCTCTTGTCGGTACGGTCAAACCGCTGGTGCAAGCCGTCGACAATACAGTGCAGTATAATCGTTTTAAACCAATCAACAAGAAATTAGCATAGATCAAACAACGTCGACCATATCACGAGAAGTCAACTGTGTACGTATTCAAGAAAACTGGGCCACGCGAACGTTCGTTCCACGATGACGATCCTGACGCGTATCGCGTATTTTTTACTCGGACGTCACTTCTGGTCACGCTGGCCCAGCGCGTAATCACTTTCATTTGTGGAATTTCCTTTCAAATATACGGTTCTCCAATTACTGCTTCATGCAGATTTTACATTGAACCAATGTATACAAAGAATCAACCATTTTTTGGGGGTATTATAATTATGTTTAAAGCATGTCCTTGGAACCTTTAGGGTAAAATTACACACGTGAGGTTTGAATGAGTTTGTATTATTTATTTTTTTTATTTTCATTTAATATAATTTGTATAGATTATATCCATACCTTTGTTTTTATTCATTTGATGGAATAAAGGCACTACTTAAATATATTTAAAAAATACTGCGCCGACACTTCCTGAATAGCTTACATAATGTTCTGTGTGCTGATCTGCTATATGCAGAATGTTCTATCAATAAATGTTTAAAAAACAATTGGTCCTTCCTTTGGCCACAGTTCATAGCCTTAAGTCATTAAAAAGATGTTAACCTGAATTCCTTGCTCAGCAGACCCGGGGGGGGGGGGGGGTTCTCACCACAACTGACCATACAGGGACGTGCCCACAGACTTCGGTCCCATTTTCAGCCTTCTGGTATATCAATTACCCCCCATTTTTTCACATGCCAATTTTGTATAGGCAATGGGTCGTTTTTTCAAATTTTCCTGAAATGTGTTGGAAAATTAGTCACATTTTTCTCAATCGAACCAAATTTTCTAAAAATGTTCGAAATTATAAAATTTCCTCATATTAAGCAAAAATTGTCCAAATTTTCTTAAAATTTCAAAATTTGGTGGCGAAAATGGGGGAAATTTGGGGTTATTTGGCCCAAATTTGTCATCTCTGGTATAGCTATGGGTCCCTTTTTTGGCAAAATATAATGGCTATGGGTCCTACTTCCAGCGTCACGGAGGCACGTCCCTACCCAACCAAAGTTGAGAACCCCACCCCGGGGGCAGACAGACAATCAACGTTTTTATTTAGTTGTCAGTGCTGCATCACACCAAGTTCCATCCTATTTCACACATTTGCCACAGTGTACTCAAAAATAATACTTGTAGCACCCGCGTGAAAGAATGTAGAGTAAGAGGCAAGCGAGATCTGGACGGATCAGCGTTAAGGATCTTAAAAACAGCTGATTTAGAAGAAAGGGTATTTTTTTAGGACTATCCTGCTTTGAATTAGACTAAAATGTTTTAGATGAAGTGGTATTAAAACTTGTGAGAATTGTGACCAAATAAGGGAAATTCTAAATAATGACAAGAGGAATTGGTATTGGAACAGTGGGGAATGGACCAAATGGGAATTAGAAATGAATGCCTAGTTAGATATGGTATTGGAATAAGCGGGAATTGATCATATGGGAATTAAATAAATGCCTATTAGATGAAGTGGTACTGGAACAAGTGATAATTGGACCAAATTAAAATAAAAATAAATGCCGATTAGATGAAGTGGTATTGGAACAGTGGGAATTGAACCAAATGGAATTGGATTAATGCCTATTAGAGAGTGGTATTGGAACAGTTGATAATTTGACCAAATTAAAAATTAACTGCCTATTAGATGAAGTTGGTATTGGAACAAGTGGGAATTGAACCAAATGGGAATTGATTAAATGCCTATTAGATGAAGTGGTACTGGAACAAGTGAGAATTGAAAAAATGGGAATTGGATTAAATGCCAATTAGATGAAGTAGTATTGGAACAAGTCGGAAGCAGTGGCAATACAATTTTGACAACTGATGACATGCAAGAGCTATTACCGTCTGCAAATCATAAAAATCCATTGGCGGGAATCTTGCCATATAGCCTACAAGGTCAGGATTTGGTATTTTATAGCGCCCTCTATATTCCCATTTTCCATACAGAGACTTGGTACACAATAGATTTGAAAGAAAAATCAATTTTCCACAATGTTATTTTGCAAAATTTACACATGATAAGTCAGTGGCTATAATATGTAAATTAGTTGTCAACAAAAGTGTGTCCTGTTTGATGTTTTTTGTTTATTTTCTGGTTTTGTCATAATAACGAGACTTTTCAAACAGCCGGTCTAAAGGTTAAACACAAGGCAGGTAGTTTCTAGAGAATTGTATTTAAGGGTCACCGTTAGATCTTCAGTTGTGTCCCTTCAACTGTTGCTTCTTTATCTTTCTTGGGATCAAGGTTTTTAAGCAGGGTTTACTGATGGCCTACCACCTTCTCCCCATCTGACCTATTAGGTTAGTTGGTAAATAAACTAATAAATCGAAGTCAGATGTTCAAATTCTGGCTGATCAGTGATTTTTTTTCATTGACTGTCATTTATGTTGTTGTGGCAAAAATCTAATAATAAATGTTTTATATCTTTGAGCCTTCTTTCATTATTACAAAAATCTACAATTTCAAAGATTATTTTTTTTTATAGATTTTCTGATATAACAATTTACAGAGAGTGATGTGTCTTCAAGTAAGACTTAATAATTAATATCTGTCTTTAATTCAAATATAAAAACTGGCATTCCTAAAGCCCACAGTGGACATTTTTTGGAAATGGAAACTTGATTAAGAAACTGTTGTACAATTTGCCAAGTGCACCCACACAAAACTGTTATTGTTTCTTTGATATCCTGGAAATCCATTGATATAAGGTCTTTTATACATGAATGACTGGGAGAGAAAATAATGAAACTTTGGGAAAGTAATCACCAGGGCCTAGGGCAAATAAGGCAAAACAGGATGTTTTACCATATTTACCCCCCCCCCCCCTTGACATAACCAGATATCTGCAAATGGGGGTGGGCAGAAGAGGTGCCAAGGCATTTTCTGAGGGGGCGAATTTGGGTCCTTCTCCATAGACACTGCACAAAAGGTCAGTTTTAATTTGGGGAGCCTGGCAGGTGGAGTAGGGGTTCTGAGTGGGGGCCCTCCTCCCCCCCAGTTATGCCAATGTAGGGTATTGATTAATAACTTGAAATCTTTTGCTTTTTTCTTTCATGTTTTTGTGTGTTTGTTTGGTTTGTTTATAATCTCTGTCCTAGGATGCCTACTATTACCTTCCATTTGTAACAGCTAGTGCAACATTATCTCCGCTATTATGCCAATAGGACAACCTGAGACAATTTTTGTTTTCATTAGAGCATGACAAATATCCTCTTTAGTACAAAATCCAATTTACCCCTGATGGGTAGGGTCAACGGTCATGAGCAGATGGGCTCTCATCCCACT
Source organism: Ophioderma brevispina (assembly GCA_023653785.1). Classification (NCBI taxonomy): domain Eukaryota; kingdom Metazoa; phylum Echinodermata; class Ophiuroidea; order Amphilepidida; family Ophiodermatidae; genus Ophioderma; species Ophioderma brevispina. The sequence goes on from JAMKCH010001360.1 coordinate 13,109, forward strand.
CCAACCTCTCGGTTGGTTGCACAGCACCACTGCTGCTAAACACTGTCAGTTTGTATTTCACTGAAATAATATCATGCAATAAGAAATGAATCATCACAAAAACATTTCCATTCATGTGAGATTTGATTTACGGAGGTAACAGCAGATGTCATCCTTGACCTTGTCACTGGAAATTGGAAGACATGTTTGACTTCCAATCCAGAAAAATCCGGAACTTAATTTTTAAAATCAAAGAGAGGTAAACTTTACAATACTTTTGAATTCAATTCCTATTAGTGTGGGTTGGTATGTATTCCCATAGGATTTTAATGCTAAAATGGGATTTTGGTTGCTGTTTGGGTTTCAATATTGCCTAAACTGTCAGAAAATGATGTAGGGCAACTTTTCAGACTGATGCCCCCTTCTTCAAGGGGAATGTTAGTACATGGGTAAAATTTAAAATCGAGTCCAAATTGTGTTTTAATTACTGTTACTCTCACACGTGCGCCTCCTCATAAGGATTAACAAAGTATATATTTGCCTAGGTTCCAACCTTTAGTTAAAGCGGTATAGCCCCCTAATGGTGCAAGGTCACCCTGGGGTAAATGCTCCAATTTGTTGAAAGTGGTTCAAATGATTCGTTGTCATAACGGAAACAGAAAATGGCATTTCAACGATTTGGTGAAATCACCATTGGCGACATCCAGGGAAATTTTGGTGACCCCCATAGATCCACGTAGACCTTGAGACATTTTGGCTATGTATTTAGCCAACCCAAATGTCACACACACCCGGCAAAATAATACATTTTTGGATCTGTGTACAATACAAAACAACTTATCAACAGTTTCAACAACATCTGAGCATTGGGTAATTTTTACCCCAGGATGACCTTGAACCATTATGAGGCTATAGCACTTTTTAAAACTAAAGGTCAGAACCTAGGCAAATATATACTTTTCTAATCTTATAAGGAGACAAACATGTTAATGTACATTAAAACACAATTTGACTCGATTTTAAATTTTTCCCTGTAGTAACATTCCCCCCCCCCTTTGAGGAAGGGGCAGCAGTCCAAAAATTTTCACCCCATCATTTTCTGACTGTCTGGTCCCTATTGAATGAAAAACAGCAAGAAAATCAACTTTAGCACCAAAATCCTACAGGAACTGTTTCATTGACATACCAAACCACACTATATAGTTTTCAAATCATAGAGGGGTAAACTTTACAATGCTATAGAATATAGTTCTAAGCCTTTGGGATAGACTGCAAGATAATTTGTTATAGGCTCAAAAGGTGTGTGTGATCGGATACACAATGTCTTATGGGGATGTTTTCAAGCCTTAGGGGACATTTTTTTCCCTCTGTGGGGACTTTGGGGGAATGGTAGGTAGTTCCGGTAAAATAACAAAACGTGTGTGAGATATTTTGCAGTCCTTTGGGGACCGGTTTCCAGTGAGGGTGATATAATATAATAAAAGTGAAAGAGTATAGCTTGATCATCGTTGAGATTATCACAAAATTTTGAAATTCGATTATGTGTAGAAACTAGGCCCTCGACTTCCGGCCCTGGTCGAAAGCGGCTATGAGGCGTACACGTCGGCTCAAAATAGTGGTGGCGCTGTTCATATGCCTTTTTCTTAAAATCTATACTAGAATTACATCAAAAATTGCAAATTCTTTGAAAGTTTCAGTTGTGCTCTATAGAGAAATAGATTCAAAACATTCAAAATATTGTCACGCGGGGTGCAAATCAAAGGGCACGATGTGGTATTTTTACGTGTATTTCAATGGAGCGTTTATTTAGTGGTGTGCTCCCTTTATAAAGTGGCAATATTGTGATTTATTCCATTAAAGATAGCCCATCACCCTACGACAGTTTTTCAGAACAGTTGTTCTAAGAACTGGTTCAAAATAACACGATAGTCAGGGACAAATAAGGCGACCAATTGCGCATCTGACGTAATCTGGGTGACGGTGCGAACACAAGTCGCCTGAAAATAATCAGTGGAACATTAAAGCTGATTAAAACCAAAAGTTTACTTTGTGTGATTACTGTGCCGTTGTCAAAAACCCCGACTCAAATAGGACATTTTTTTGACATTTTAAATCATGAGTTTTGTTTAAACATGCCCCGCCCATACGACACATTCAACCAATCACAGTCCACAAAAACCGCACTGATTGACAAACCTTAACATATGCGCATTGGTCGCCTAATTTGTCCTTGACTATAATAAGCCAGGTCTTAGAGACATCCCATCAAGCCCTAATTACTTAATAACAGAATAAAATGCAATTATATTGCGATGTAAGTCGCATTAAGACAGCCTGTTGTGCACTAAGACAGTCTAGACAGCTGTCTAAGAAACTGGTTCAAAATAACACCTTACGCAAAACAAAAAAAAAAATACCCTCACCCTACTCCCCCATACCCAAGTGATTTAATTTCCTTATATAGTAGAATATACTTTCTATGATGGTTGTAAACAAAGTGTAAGGTCCCCCAAGCAGAAAAAGTCCATATGTGGTGGTTTGTGCATGTATGTGTATTTGTTTGTGTGTGTGTGTGTTTGTGTAATTTGGTTGGGAGTGGGGTGTTGGGTTGTGTTGGAGGTGGCTGGACTGAGCACTTTGGGTACGCAAAACTTTCTTCTCCCTCTTCCCTTCCCTCTCACGTTATTTCCTATCTGTTCCAACCTTTCGTCATTCTGGCTTTCCTTTTCCCATTTTCCAGGTTTCTCCTATATGCTTCAGCCAAATTTCCTTGTCTGACCTTTCTGACAAAGCACAACTCAAAACTTGCTTCCGAGACATGTTTTAGATTGACATTTGTTATGGTGTCTTGTATACATGTCTACATGCAAGACACAATAGTCAGGACATTAGTTTTTACAGTGTAAAGGACTAAGATTCCATTTTTTGTTTTAAAAAAAATAAAAAAAATAAAATATTTGAATTTAAAAACAAAATCTGTCATTTTTCTTAGAATTTTTTTGGCTTTTATGCCAGATTACAGTTCCATCACCCAGGTTTGAGATACCCTATTAATAATCAGGATAAATGGTTCATATGGTTGACGATAGCTGCCTGGTGGCTTAGCCTATGATGTTTTATAGTATTGCGTTTTCCTGTTGACGAGGATACCTGGAAAAATACAGGCGTTTCAAAAATAACTTTAAGTGTTTTTATATGACTTTTCATATTTCAAGTTATTTGGGGGTCTTACCATAAAAACAGGACAATTCCTAGTCCTTAGACCTAGAGGACACACCTACATGTAGTGGTAATTTAAAAGGAAAAAGACGTTCTCAATTCCCAAGCAGTGAATTATTAACCCCCATTCTCTATAATTTGTCCTCTTGGATGCATTATTACTCTTTTAATCTTAAAACAAAACGAGAATTGTTAAAAGGTTCCAGACTGGCTTGTCCAGGGTCAAACCCAACAAACTTGAATGTTTAGATACCTTCCACACCATTTCAGGGTACTTTTTTTGGAAAGTTGTGTCTAAAGATACTCTCCAAAATATGAACATAATTGTGAAGTAAACTAGTGTTCATCATATGAAATTTAAGAACTTTATTTTCTTTACAGATAGAGAAAAAAGTTCTTTATTTCAAATGGTAAAATTATTTTTGGGACTTCCTTTAGGAACTGGAAATTTCTATCCCATTTAGACCATAGAGGATACACGGACATGTGGTAAGGTTAAAAGGAAAGAAGTCTTAATGGGGGGCATTCAGTGAGGGGATAAAATCCCTGTTTCTCTGGTAGCACTATTTTGTTGAATATGTTATGTTTTCACCTTACCGAAATGAACAAAATTGCATTTTAAATTAAACACCATCAAAACTCTCAACCAGCTGCATTTGGAAAACTTTGTTTAAGGATATTCGCCCCGAAAATAAGAATGCAAAATTTCTAATAATTGAAACTACCTTTTCAATATCAGAACTGGTCTTTGTCGCAAAAATAAAAGAACATGACGAAAGAAAATTTGGCTTGGAGAAGGATGCATTTTCTAAAGACAGCTTAGACAGTAACATCCGTGGATAAAATGAAAAAGTGGTAACAAATTTTCAATCGGCCATAACTCGGGTCAATATGTATCCTGTTTGAAGATTTTTTTGGTGTCCGGGAAACCTAATGAAATGCACTTTTCAGATGTGTTTGGATTTGTAGGGTTTACTCTTTTCTCTTCGTGAAATAGGGGGGGCTTTGAGGGTTGTCCTTTTTTTGTAGACACCCGGTACCATGGATTGGCTCCACAACAGTAATTGGGGGTATATTAGATGAAATGGATCAACGAGTTGGACATCTTGGTCGACCAAACACAAGCATTCCAGAGACCCATGTTTAACAGAAGTTGGATCCTGGGTGCACGTTTTAGAGACATCCATCCCTATGCGCAAATACAATGAGCACACTGTCCTAATAAATGCCCCTGCTCTAATAAATTCCCCCTAAATTTTTGGATAAAACAATTCAAGAAAAGAGTTTAAGCTTACCCTAAATCACATGATGTAATGGCCGAGAACGCTGTCGTAAATCTGTATCATAATCGCTGTTTCAGCCATGCTTTCTGCTTCTGATTGGGTGCCCGTCACTAATAGGTACCTGGCACCCTTAGATACCAAAGAGAGGAGCACCAATTGTGGTGATTTGTGATTTTTGCGGGGATTTTTGACTTTCCATTTTTTACTGTAAATAAACACCCCCCTTTTTTGAAAATGCAACCGCCCCTGGGGCATTATTAGAACTCATACGGTATGTATATGAATGACCCATTATTTAAAGCCAATTTGGTAGAGAGAGGGTCACTTGTCAAATTGTCTAAAATATGTCAAACGACTGGGGCCAGATTCATAAATCTGACACCAAAATGTTTAAAAGGACATCGCCGGATTAGAAATGAAGGAGGCCCTCTATATCCTCATAGTCATAGCAATCAACATCAATTTTGAACTTTTTGAGAATTTATAATGTAAAGTGGAATTTTTTGAAAACCACAAAAAGGCACAACTTTGAGCATGTTCCTTTATAATGCGGAATGTTTCAAATTCACCTGTGCAATGAAAACTAGAGAGGCGTCCTCATTCCTTATCCGGCTATGTCCTTATACTGAATGTTGGAACATTTTAGGGAAAATTGTAAATCCTGTGATAAATTTTCAGCAAAATGGGGACACCTCCCAGATTTGGGAGCAGGGCCTACCCCATTTCACCTTTAGATTCCTCCTCTTGGGCATGGACAAGTAGTCAAATGAGCTCACACACACCGTCTTCTGTATGAGCCCCGTGAGATATCTTCAAAAAATTGAAGACATCTCATTTATCACTAACACATTCCATGTCCTTCTGTAGGCCCTAACCCAAGGGTATTGATCAATCCCACAATGCATATTTGAGAAAATACACCGCAATAATGTCATGTGATCCAACAAAATGCCTATTCTTAACACTAAAACCATGGCCGGTATTCACCAAAAGGCGGGTTAACTTTAACCCGGGTTAAACAGGGTTTAACCCACAATCATGGGTAAATTCATGTTATTTCTCTATGGGACATTTAACCCGGGTTAAAATTAACACTTGATTAAGTTTACCCACTTTTGTGAATACCCGCCTGCTTCTACACTCATTCAGCCCACAAACATTAGTACTTAAGGATTTTTCATTGATCATGAAATGTCTTTGGTTCTCTTAACTTCTAGGATAAGCTTTTTCCCCTAAGTACTGAACATGTGTTTAGTACAGTATAGGCATAATTGGCAATGCATTAATGGAATTTGATTCAAAACACCCTCTTGGGCCCGACCATACATCATGAGTAAAACCTTGACATTTCAGATTTTTTGATATAGATTTTGATTTTTTCTGGTTGCATTCCTACATATTTATAGTCAAATTTCTCTGAACATAAATAGGATTTTTGACCTTTGGTTTTATCAATCACATAATAAGACGTGTTTATTAATAGAAAACAACTGGTACTGGTTGGTATTGGATCATGCACCTTTCATAGGTTAAGTATTTTAGAAGTGTAAGAAGAGTTAGATAGTGAAATCTAGGAGTCAAGTTGGGATGAAAATAATTTTCATCACAACTTATCTGCATTATCTGCAATAATAATTATTATTATTGCAGATTAAAAAAATATTATGCTTTACCAGGTGAAACGTACCTTTATTTAGACCTAAATGGGAAATTAAATATTCAATCAATTTGTAAAAAAAAGGATGTGTTTTTGTTTGTTTTATCATAGCAAAGAAAAATCAATTTGGATTTCTAGCAAACACACTCTTTTTCTTTCATTTTATACCAAAGAGTAAATTAAGTGATATTTAGTCTGTACTGGAGATATTGAATGTGTAGACTTGTGCCAAGTCTGAGAATTTATTGTTATTGTAAGAAAACATGCCAAAAAAATAAGATATATTTGTATTATTTTAAAAAATATTTACAAAAAATTGAAATATAACTTTATTTCCAGTTACTTAAAAAATAAAGGCTTACCCTGTTGTGCCAATGAAAAATTGTATCTTCTATTTTTTTGCTAAAGGTGCAACAGAGGTTCAAGTCATCTATATTTTTCTGCGATATGTAGTGACTTCATAGAGATTAGACACTCATAAGTCCCTACCTTTTTATTTGGCTGCAGAAATACACTTAACCATTAAAACAAAGGTGATTTTTGTATAAGCTTATATTTTCAATAGAAAACATAGCTGAATTGTTGCATTTGTTTCCTATTTGGCAATTAGAGATTTCACATTTTTTGTACCAAGAACCCATTTCTCACCTTACCCCTTTCAGCTGGGGATATTTTTATAGAAAGCTTAGAGACCAGTTCAAATCTGAACTTTCACATTGTGAGGCGAATCTGGGAAAACCTGCCACATGGTGGAATTTATATTTTGAGTTTTTACTATCACTGCGAGTTTGAAATATTAATTTTTCCAAACGTGTGTTACTTTTTACTTATTTCCCTTCTTTGATACAACACCGTCAAAAGTTACCCTTATACAATCTTAAACAAAAAATAAATTACAATAATAATAGAAATGTTAAAAAAAATTTCTTATTTTTTTCAAAAACTGTCCTGTGCGACTGTGCGGGATTTTCCAGATCACATCACATTTTTTAGTTAGGGATACATCTTATTTGAAATCACTCATTGGCACTTTAATTTTGAGAAATTGGCTGCATATTAATTTTGGATGAATAGGAATTAAATAAGATCGTGCTTAATCTACCCCCCCCACCCCCAAGCTCTTACCATGCAGCCAATTTAATAGGCATTTCATAGGCTATAAGATATAGAAAACCACTGACTTATGGGATATATTATACAGAATCTACTAATTAGCCAGTGTTTAATGAGATTCTGCCATTAAATATTCATATAAAAATAACAAATCAAATTACGGCAAATATTTGTTTGAATATACTGTGTCCAGGCGTCTCCTGTTTACAAAACATCCAAAAACTTCAGTTCACATTCCACGAGTTGAAGGAAAAATAATTCCAGTTCCTGCCATGCACACACACCACCAAACAATTGTCATATTTCCTTTCCTTGTCAACAATCAATAGCTGTTATATCTTTTTTTCTTTCCCTTTTTGATTTCACAGTCTCTTTAAAATGATTTGGATCCACCTGTTCGCCCTGAGATCCTTTGTAACTGATCGACTGTGGTCCCATCATTGAGATTTGGTTTGCTTCCATCTCTTTAGTCTTGCGCCCTCGCCTGTCCACACACTTTCTCATATTTCTGTCATGTGCCTTACATCTTTGAAGGGCGGTGCAGGACAAACAGACTGAATATTTCCGTCTCACAGTCTTCCATATTTAGCATGGCTGATTGGTTTGGTTGTGGGCAACACATTGACGTGATGTTTTTGCTTCATCAAGGAGAGGGAAGTCATTTGTTGATCGCATGTGCCTGTTGTGCCTCTGTTATACTGAATGAAAAATAGATTTTATTAGAAAAAATCCCAAAGACTGCAATGCATCTGTTTTAAATAAACATTTTAGCAGAGTTTTTTTTCAGGGTTTTTAGTCATCAGGGAAAAGGAGTAAAAAAATTGGCCACAACCCATCCAAGAGTGTCTACAAAATACAATAAAAAGGCCAACATTTCCCATGTCCATTTTTCATCTTAAACTAAAAAAAAATAACAATATCATTCTCTCCCCATTTTTTTTATTTTTTTTATTTTTTTTATTTTTAATTTCACGATGTTTCGGTAATTATAATGGGAAAATTTTGGTTTCAGTGGCTCTCTCATGCATTGACAATGGCATGAATGAAATGTTTAATTGAGAACCAATTTCAGATATGTTGATGATGATGATGAGTAGGATAAGATGAAATTAGGATGGATATAATGACAATGATGATGATGACGATGATGATGATGATGACAACGAGATGAGGATGATTGATCAGGATGATCGATGATGAGAGGAGGAGGAGGAAGAATGATGATGATGGATGAAAATCAAATGGTTTCATTTATCTCCGAAAAAAATCAGAAAAAGATGATGAGATTATGTACAAGCTTGAGTTGGGTAAATTGCATTGGCATTTGGGGACTTTCTGGTAAAAAATGGACTTTCTTTTTTTTCTCCTGAATGATACAGTTGTTTTGTGCTTTTTTTGCATAAGAATGACAGGGATAAACGGTGGCGTGGGAGCGAAGAGTTGATTAATGATATGATCCCCCGTCCTGGATTAAATATATCAAATTCATTACAGATGGCATATTGAGATTCATTTCTAACAGTTTCATTTTGGATGGGTCAGTGTTTTAATTTGGGCAAATAATAAAATAAGGGCATTGTTTTAATCTTCTTCATTTACTACTGGAAGAGATAAGCAATCTTGGGAAGAAGTGCAAAGCTGAATTATCATGAAAACATGAGAAAAATATGGCCTTCGATATCAAACTGAAAATGGTCCAAGAAGAACACAAATAAAGACATTTCCAGAAAGACGCCCCCATTTTTAAAATCATGTTTTTTTTGCATATTTGGAATGCTTAGCCAATGTATTAGATAATATCTGAAGTGAATAAGCCAAAATACACTGTTGTTATTTAGGTGATTTAGCATTTTCTGTCCTGCACGACAAAAAAAAGCATACTTTTCTATGGGGATGATTACAATAGCAGGCAAGTTCAATACATTGTTTTTTGGTTTTCCTTTTTAGGGGCGCCTACGGGCGCACCTATTAGCTTGGCTTTGGAAACTGTTCCGGCGGTCCGGTAAGTACAAGGGATGCGGCCCGTAGCGATTGCGTGCCTTACTTTTCCGTGTTTGCGAGCACCGAAGTACCCGACAAAAACGTTCAATTTTCTCGCTAGGTTCTATAGGTTCAGACCCAATTACGATACATATTCAAAACAAAACATAGTAACGGACCCTCTGATGCAAAAATCTCCATAGAACCCCTTCGTTTTCCGGAGATAACGGTAGTACTAATATAATATCTTTCGCAGTCTGTGACACAGACTACACACTTCCGGACCGCCGTAGGAAACTGTAGCCAAATTGGGGATTTCTATGTTACATCACGATATATGTTACATAGCAGATGTTCCAAATATGGTGGAAAATATATGAGGAGTTGCTCGAGATAACCCGATGACCTAAAAATTAATCTCTATCGGCATAGATTTAATCAAGAAGAAGTTCTCCATTTTCCCTTGTGAAATTTAAGGAATATTTTTCAAAACACTCTATGATGGAATCCTCCACGTAACACCCATATTGGGTCATGTTTTAATTGTGACCTTGAGCGGTAATTTTTTTCCATCACCTGTGATCAATTGGCAATACATACACACGAAGATATAGCAAGTTCCCCTATGTGGCCCAGCGTCTAAGGCGCTAACGATCATGATTTATTTTTCCCCCCGTTGGTCCTGGTTCGAATCGGTCAAGGGAAGTTTGATTTTTCCATTGTTGTTATTTAGTTTTGTTCTTGTTTAGCTGTTTGTTACTACCAGGAAAGATGTGGCCGTTTGTTTTGCTTTTGTTCTCATTTCCTCCTTTTCCCCCTTTTTCTTTTTTAAACAACGACAAGCACAGCTTAAAGGTAATCACAAGTTGGGAATAGTAGGGGGCCAAATGAACAAATAATAAAAAAATAATGAAACTGACAAATTTAAAACGGACACAAGAATAAAATTTAAAAATATAGTAAATAAAAATAAAAAATTCAAAAGATTAACAATTGAACATGACGGTGAAAAAAAGAAAACTGTAAATTACAAATAAAACAGAAATAGAACCAATACAAATAAGATTTTAAAGAAACAATCTACTTAAAATTATTAAAAAAAATACAAAAATAATATCAGCAAATTTACATACTCAAAAGTTAAATGAACAAAAAATTACAATGGAAACAAAATGAAATAAATTTAAAGATAAATAAATACAAATAAAAATTCAAGAATTAACAATTGAACATGAGTGAAAATAGAAAACGCTAAATGACAAATAAAAAAGAAAAGAACAGAAACAAATAAGAATTTAAAGAAAAAAATCTGTAACCGCCAATGGCGGTATGGATGAATTGCTTTTTCTCCCTAGGTATGTGCAGCTTTCTGGGGCGTGGAATAATATGGGTGTACATTGTGTATGTATAGTCTATACTTGACTCAAAAATGTGGAGACCAAAAAGTCCTAAGCTAGTCCTGCTGCCTGGAAGGCCCTGAAGCTAAGTTGACTGTTGGACCCAAACCTCAACACAAACTCCATATCAGGCAGTTAGACGTTCGCCTAGGCGCTTATCAAAGGCATAGGTCTAAACACCTTCAGTCTATAGACCTAAAATTATATTGAGTTGGCTACTCTTTAACTCATCTAGAAAACAAAATTGACTTTTTGGGTACTGTGACTCTTTTTTTTGACAGTTCCCACCCCCGTCAGACCCCGGGTAGGACCCTGGGAGATGAATTACAATGTTTCGTGAGGGCTTGTCCCCTCCTACAATACACTTAAGTTTTTGACGACTCTAGCTCATCTTGAAACAATTGTCTGCAAAATGTTTTTCTTTTTTGGTGAAATGTTTTCTATTTTTTTATATGTCCCACCCCCTGTCAGACCTAGGGGAGGTGCTGGGGGGGAATGGATTACATGGTTAGTAGGGGCTTGTGGCCCTCCTACAACATACCTAAGTTTGACTACTCTAGCTTTCATCTGTGAAAAAAAGTTATGGCAAAATGTTTACCTGGTTTGACATTTCCTTCCCCACCCCCCTCCGTCGGACCCAGTGGAGGACTCTGGGGAATGGATTACATGGTAGTAGGGGCTTGTGCCCTTCTACAATAATCGAAGTTTGGGTATCTAGCTCATCTGGAAAAAAAGTTCAGGGCTAAATGTGTACCTTTGGGTGAAATGTGACCTTTTTTGACATTTCCCCACCCCCTGTCAGACCCAGGGGAGACCCGGGGGACTGGGATTACATGGTTAGTAGGGGCTTGTGCCATCCGACAATATATCTAAGTTTTTGAAAAAAGGTTAATGGCAAAATGTTTACCTTTTTGGTGAAATGTTACCTTTTTTTACATTTCCCCACCCCCCCCCTGTCAGGATCCAAGGGAGGACCTGGGGGAATGATTACATGGTTAGTAGGGGCTTGGCCGTGCCTACAATATATCTAAGTTTGGGTACTCTACTCATCTGAAACAATTATGGCAAATTGTTACCTTTTTGGTGAAATGTTGACCTTTTTTTGACTTTCCCCACCCCCTTGGTCAGACCCATGGGAGGGACCTGGGGGAATGGATTACCTGGTTATATAAGTGGCTTGTTCCATCCGACAATATATCCTAAGTTGGGTATCTACTCTCTTGAAAAAAGTTATGGGCAAATGTTTACCTTTTTGGGAAATGTTGACCTTTTGACATTTTTCCCCCACCCAGTCAACACCCAGGGGAGGACCTGGGTAATGTAGATTACATTGTTAGTAGGGGCTGTGCAGTCCTACACTATCATCTAAGTTGGGGTACTCTACCTCATCTGGAAAAAAAGTTATTGCAAAATGTTTACCTTTTTTGTGAAAATGTTGACCTTTTTTGACATTTCCCCAACCCCCCTGTCAGACCCCAGGGGAGGACCATAGGGGAATGGATTACATAGTTTGTAGGGATTTGTGGCACCACGCTACAAATATCTAAGTTTTGGGTAACTCTAGCTCATCTGGAAAAAAAGTTATGGAAAAATGTTTACCTTTTTTTGTGTCCATACCACACTACATACATCCTTACAACCCATACGTACAATCCCGACATGGCCATTTCATAAGCCTGATTTTGCTTACTGCAATCCATCCAACAATATTAAATTATAAAATTACTTAAAAATACATAAATCATTTAAGCAGATTAAAATAAAAACAAAATCATTAAGGCCAATGGGAATGGGATTGTTAGTTTCCGTGTCTGTTCGAAAAAAGGAGGTCACTATTTCATTTCATTAGTTCATTATTATCAAGATTTCATATAAATGTTTTACGGTCATTGGTATAAGATGTGTCGAAAACCTGAATTCAATCTCTATCTAACCCAACTTTATAAAATTGCTCTGTTTTAAATTTCCTTCAAAAAAATCAACATGCAGAGTAAGATCAGAGCATTGGTAGGGAATATCTAAAATTGTTCATTATTAACCACTAAGTAAAACCCCTCAGGCCACAAAAATATGTTAAATATGATAAACGCCATGCCTGATATTATGAGAATCTGAAAGTTATGATCTGTATTTAAGATTTGCAAAAATATGACTTTTTAAAACCCGAAATAATGAAAGTTTTGACAAAAATGATAATTCGGGTGGGCGGGTAACTGAAACTATATCCAATTCCATTGGTCCTAAAACAAATGTTAATAAACAAAAATAAATGTAAAAAAAAAATATACAAATGCAACTAAAATACACCAAAACACGTTGATAAAATAAGGAAAAGTCAAGAGTTTGTTCAGAAAGATGTGGCGTGGTTTGAGTAAAAATAAAAACAGCAATAATACTAATGAAACTTGAGCAGAAATACTAACAACGTTAGTAAGTAATTAAAAGTTAAAAAGAAAATTACGAAATAACAAAAATACGAACAAGAATACGAACAAAATTAATGAAACAATAAATAACTTTAAAATGAAGCAAAATATGACAAAGATTAAAACAAACAGTATCAAATTATTGAACGAAATAAAACCCTAATATTAAAATGAAAAAAAAAAATGACAAAATACATTAAAAAGGAATACGAAGAAAATGTTTTTTAAACAATTATAAAAATAAAAAATAGAAGGACAAAAGCGACCCAAAATCAAATAAGATTTAACCAATATAATAACAAAAAAAAAAGAAAAAGTGGAAGAAAATGTTCAAAAACAAAATATACACCTCATTTTAATAAAATAATTAAAATATATTGTTTTTTTATACCACTACAGCCGAGAACCGCAAATTCTAATCTACATCCTCTAAAAATGTATTTGAACAACTTTCTGTCTTACATGTAAAAAATGCTCCCCCCCACCCCATTCAATGTTGGGAAATGCAATGTCTTGTTGATTTCCGCCAAATTGTATCAACATTGAATTTCGGGGGAGGGGGGGGGCAGGGGAGCCTTAGGCTGCATCATTTTACATCCTCAAATCAAATCAATCACATTTGTAGTCCATTCACAATTCAAGCCGAATTGGACTTCGGTAAATGCATCGTCGAAGAACTTTTTTTCGATGATTTTCCTTGTCAATGTAAAAAAAAACATATAGATTCAGTGTTTTCCTCATACACTTAAAAAAAAACAACAATTCAATAACCATAACATGATACATACGTTTGTTTACATGATATGTGCCTTTTTTAATCAATGTACAGTCGTGACTCATCAAGTTTCCTTTCCGGACCGCCGTAGGAAACCGTAGCCAAATTGGGGATTTCGTATATGTTTAATGCACAATATATTTCATGCAGATGTTCCAATATGGGGAAAATATAGGAGGAGTTGCTCGAGATTACCCGATGACCTAAAATTATCTCTCTATCGGCATAGATTTAATCAAGAAGAATTCTCCATTTTCCCTTGTGAAATTTAAGGAATATTTTTCAAACAATCTATTTATGGAATCCTCCACGTAACACGCCTTATTGGGGTCATGTTAATTGTGACCTTGAGCGGTTTTCCAGCCTTGTGATCATTGAGCATAGTAACTAAGGATCTAGCAGTTCCTAGTGGCCCAGCGGTCAAGGCGCTAACTATCTTATATTTTCCCCCCCCTTTTGGTCCTGGGTTCGAATCGGTCAAGAAGTTTTGGATTTTTCAATTTTTGTTCTTTAGTTTTTGTTCTTGTTTGAGCTGTTTGTTACCAGGAAGATGTGCCGTTGTTTTGCTTTTTCTCCCTTTTCCCCTTTTTCTTTTTTTAACAACATACACGCTTAAATTTGAATCACGAAGTTGGGAATAAGTTAGGCCAAAATGAAAAATATAAGAATGAAACGGACAACATTAGAACTGAAACCAATAAAATAAATTTTAACATATATAAAATATAAAATAAAAAAATCAAAGATTAACAATTGAACAAGAGTGAAAAAAAGAAAAACGGTAAATTACAATAAAAAAGAAAAGACAAATAACAAAATAAGATTTAAAAGAAAAACAATATTAACTAAAATTAATTAAAATCATAAATAGGATATAAGCAAATTAAATTAATAACAAAAGGTCATGACAAAAAAATACAATGGACAAAGAAAATAAATTAAATATAAATAAAATAACAAAATAAAAATTCAAAAGATTAAACAATTGAACAATTAGTGAAAAATAAAAACCGCTAAAGTACAAATAAAAAGAAACGACAGAACAATAATAATTTAAAAGAAAAAAAATCGGTAAACCGCCAATGGCGGTATGGATGGTTGCTTTTTTCTCCCTAGGGTAGTGCACTCTGTGCGTTGAATAATATGGGTGGACATTTGTATGGATAGTCTATACTTGACGCAGAAGTGGAGACCAAAAAAGTCCATAAGCCCATACTGCCTGCATGGTAAGGCCCTTGAATTCAAGTGGATGTTTGACCCAAACCTCAACCAAACTCCATATCGGGCAGTTAGACGTTCGCCTAGGAGCTTATCAAGGCATAGGTCTACACACTTTTCAGTCTCTAACTAAAATTAATTTGAGTTTGGCTACTCTTACACTCATCTAGAAAAAAAATTGCTTTGTTTTTGGGTAAAATGTTGACCTTTTTTGGACATTTTCCCCACCCCCTGTCCAACCCAGGGTGAGGACCCTGGAGAATGAATTACAATGGTAGTAGGGGCTTGTCCCCTCCTACAATACACTTAAGTTTGACTACTCTAGCTCAATCGGAAACAATGTTATGGCAATGTTTACTTTTTGTGAATGTGCTATTTTTTTTAATATATGTCCCCAACCCCCTGTCAACCTAGGGGCGGTGCCTGGGGAAGGGGTTACATGGTTAGTAGGGCCTGGTGCCCTCCTACACCATAACCTAAGTTTTTGACTACTCTACTCATCTGGAAAAAAAGTTTATTGCAAAATGGTTTAACCTTTTTTTGACATTTTCCCCACCCCTGTCAGCCCAGGGGAGGACCCCTGGGGAAATGATTACATGGTTAGTAGGGGCTTGTGCCTTGCTACAATATATCTAATTTATGTAATCTACTCATCTTCTGGAAAAAAATGTATGGGCAAAGATGGTTTAACCTTTTTGGTGAAATGTTGACCTTTTTTACATTTCCCCACCCCCGATAGACCCTGGGGAGGACCCGGGGGAATGGTTACATGGTTAGTAGGGCGTTTCCATCCGACCATATTATCTAAGTTTTTTGCAACAAAGGTTATGGCAAAATTTTACCGTTTTTGTGTGAAATGTTGACCTTTTGACATTTCCCCACCCCCTGTCAGACCCAGGGAGGAACCACGGGGGGAATGGTTACATGTTTAGTATGGGCTTGTGCCGTCCTACAATATATCTAAGCTTGGGTACTCTAGCTTCAATCTGGAAAAAAAGTTATGGCAAAATGTTTACCTTTTTGTGAAATGTTGCCTTTTTGGACTTTCCTCCACCCCCTGTAGACCCGGGGAGGACCCCTGGGGGAATGGATTACAATGGTTAGTAGGGCGTGTGCCTCTACATATATCTAAGTTTGGGTACTCTAGCTCATCTTGGAAAAAAAGTGAGGGCAAATTTTACCTTTTGGTGAAAGGGTTGACCCTTTTTTGACATTTCCCCCACCCCCGTCAGACCCAGGGGAGGACCCTGGGGAATAATTTACATTTGTAGGGCTTGTTCCGTCTACAATAGTATCTAAGTTGTGGGTACTCTACCTCAATCTGGAAAAAAAAAGTTATTGCAAAATGTTTACCTTTTTGGTGAAATGTTGACCTTTTTTTGACATTTCTCCCCACCCCCCTGTCAGCGACCAGAGGACCATGGGGGAATGAGTTACATAGGTTGTAGGGATTGTGCCCACCTACAATATATCTAAGTTTTTGGGTACGCTAGCTCATCTGGAAAAAAGTTATGGCAAAATGTTTCCGTTTTTGTGTGTCCAGACACACATACATACATCCTACACAAATACGTACAATCCAGACATTTCCATTTCATAAGCCGGATTTTGCTACGCAATCCATCCAAACAATATTTAAAAATTAAAATTAATTAAAAATACCTACAAATAATATAAGCGAATTAACTAAACAACAAAAATCATTAAGGCCAGGATTGGATTGTTAGTTTCCCGTTGACTGTTCGAAAAAAGGAGGTCACTATTTCAGTATTCATTATCCTTATTTTCAAGATTTCATATAAAATGTTTACGTCAATTGTTGGTATAAACGAATGTTGTCTAAACCTGAATTCACATATCTCTAACACCGACTTTATAACAGTCTGGATATCTTTTTAAGTAATATTTCCCTTCAAAAAAATCACAGCAGAGTATGAGCGGAGCATTTTGGTAGGGATATCTAAAAATTGTCATTAGTTTAACCCTAGTAAAACCCCCCTCAGCCACAAAAATATGTGTAAAATGATCATAACGACATGCCTGATATATGAGAACCTGAAATTATTATCTGTATTAGATTTGCAAAATATACTTTTACCCGAAATAAATAAAGTTTTGCAAAAATGAAAATTCCGGGTGGGCGGGTTAACTGGAAACTAAATATCCAATTCCTTGGCCTACATAACAAAAGTTAACTAACAAAATAAATGTAAAAAAAAAATATACAAAATGCAACTAAAATACACAATACACGTGATAAAAATATGAAAAGCAAGGAGTTTGTTCAGTAAAGATGTGGCGTAGTTTAGTAAAAACTAATTAAAATAAAAAACAGCATAATAATCATGAACTTTTGAAGTTTGAAGTCATAATACGAACGACGTTAGTAAGTAATTAAAAAGTTTAAAAAGAATTAAGAAATAATCAAATATAACGAACAAGAATCCGAACAAAAATATAATGAACAATAAATAAAAGCATTTAAAATGACAACATATGACAAGTAATTAAAAACTAAAAGTAAGACAAATTAATTGCACGAATAAACCCGAATATTAGAAAAATGAAAAACAAATGACAAAATCATTAAAGGAATACAATAAATGTTTTTTAAACAATTTAAAACTAAAAATAGAAATTTGACAAAAAGCGACCCCAAATAAAATAAATTTAACAAATCAATTAATAAAAAAAAGAAAAAAAGTGGAGAAATGTTCACAAAAAACAAATAACACTCAATTTTATAAAAATATTAAAATATCTTGTTTTATTTTACCACAAAAGCCGAGAACCGCACAATTCTTACAATCCTCGAAAAAATGTTTGAACACTTTTCTGTCTATAACTGTAAAATCTCCCCGCACCCATTCAATGTGTGGGAAATGTCAATCGTCTTGTTGAGTTCGCCAAAAAAAAAAAATTGTAATCAACATTGATTCGGGGGAGGGGGGGGGGGGGGGCCTTAGTCTGCATCATTTTCAATCCTCAAATCAAAAGCAACACTTTGTAGGTCCATTCACGCATTCAATCACATTGGGACTTCTGTAAATGCCAGCGTTCGAATGAAACTTTTTTCGATGAGGTCTGTGTCAAATGTAAACAAAAAACATATATATTCGTGTTTTCCTCATGACTTAAAAACAAAAGTTTCATAACCATAACATTATACATACTTGTTTACATGATATTTGCTTTTTAATCATGTAAAGTCGTGACTCATCACGTGTTCCTTTTGAGGGAGCGGTCACATTGAACCTATGTTAGAGGCTATGTTTGCAGTATTGTGGTGAATAGGCCTAGCCGCCGAGTTTGGGTACATCCCATTTTGACCTAACAACCAAAATTTTGTTTTAATTTCACTCTGGACATGATCTGTAAATAGGATCTCCTTGATTTCATTGTTAACAAAAGATGACCAAGATTTTACGGATTAGTCAATTTAGCACCTTTGCTAATATTTCCAATTTACCCACTGACCAATAGTGGCCAGATTTATACTGTTTGACTCCTTCTGACAGAAAAAAAAATGTTCTTTGGATCTTCAATTGCCTCCATGTTCTTGATGTAAATATTCAGCTATATGAAAATGGTGGCAAGGATATCTCTTATATTAATCAATTGTCTTCAACGTAATTTTATGATTTGGGATATAAAATTTGCGTCGTGACTTCTGCTAAAAAAAAAAGGGGGGGATACGGGAATGGAGAAATAGCTCTACCTATTGGTGTTGTGCTGGCGATGTCCGATTAACATACCCACCTTGGTAACAAAGCAATCCGTTGTTATTGTGGAATTGCGTAAAATATAAAGACAAGAACAAACTCATTGTCCAATGGTCCTAACAAAACTGAGTTGAATAGATGTAAAAGTGGGAGAATAAAGATCACATCGTTTGTGTTTAATGTCACTTTTTTATAACTAAAAAACTAACACATTATAATAATATATGGATAATATAACGAAAGCAAAACATACTTATTCATTCCTTAACTGTGGATATCTTTATGTGGATGTGAACGACATTATCTTCAATACACATAAATGACAGTTGTTAACCTACCAGTGAAATTCGCACCTTCCCCCTTCAGTAATACTAGTCACTATATCCTACAAACTGAACTAAATGGACCGTTGTAAAATGCTCTCATATTTGCAATCAAAAGCCCTTACGAGAAGTACAAACATCACGGGAAGAAATGCAAACGACACTCTTCTTCTTTCGTTCGGCACGAACTGTAGTCTGCTGTATTGCTTTCACCTTCTTCCAAAAGCATAAACTTTTCTTTCACATTACTTTAAGAACCGTTAAATTATATATATGTGTTTTTTCTTCAAAATAAACTCAATTTTCGCTGATTTCAGACACAGACATACACACCCAATACCACCCACCAAATAGGGCCGTAGCCGGGGTGGGGGGGGGTGGGGGGGGGGGTGGGGGGGGGTATTTTTTTTGGGTGGGGGGGGGGGTTGGGGGGGTTATTGTTGGGGGGGGGGGGGTGCGGGTGGTGCGATGCACCCCCCCAAAAATTTGACAAAGGGTCCGCTTGACCATTGTTGAAGGTCTCTTTGTCTTGGAAAAATATTACGTGTTATTGGTAAAGGGTTGTTTATATCTGATACTGTTGGTCAAGCTAGCTGGTCACCACGTAATCTAAACCATTATTATACTGTTTATTGTTTTTTACCGGTGATTAATGTGTCAAGTCAGTCCTTCACCCCCCCCACCCCCCCCCCCCCCCCCCCCCCGCCCCCCCGTCTTTCAGAATTTGGAGGCGCCGGTGAAAATTTTGGGTCACCGGCGAGCGCAGCGAGCCGAAAAAAAAATTTGGTACGCAAAGGTCCGCTTCTGGCAAATCCGCACCCCCCCACATAATCCTGGCTACGGCCTGCACACAAACTCTGTTTTATACTTCTATCCATGTCTAAGTTCATCTATCTCTATCAGGATTCTAGTATATTAGATAATATATCTTATATATATATCTATATCTATAATATCGATATCGTCTCCTATATTCTATCGCTATCTCCTGCTTTAGGGGGAAGCGATCTTTTGATATTCACATTAACGGCGTTTAGGGGGAAAATGTGCCTTCCCCTTAAAGCCTCCCTTTGTATTGCGCTTTTATTCCGTCAAAGATAATGCAATATTAATTTAGATGATGCAACTAAAGGATAATCCACTGAATAACAAGGATGTGGAATATTAAATTCATTTAAATAACCATAAAAAGCTCTGAAAACTAATGAATTAAACATCCTTTCCCCCAAACGACTATATAGCGAAATATAATCTATATATATATATTATATATATATATATATATATAATTATATATAATATATAACATCATTCCAGATTCATAGCGCAAATAGCAAGTTTCAAAGTTAATACTTTTTCATAATTGAAATACACTACTTTTCTTTAATCAAGTGAAATTTATTTTTAGGCCAAAAATCTTCAATACATAAGTGTAAGTAAAACTCACGTTCATTCCATAACTAATATTTAATTAGGGAATACAGATTTTAGAGTTTCAAGAAAGGGAAGCCTTCAGAAAAAAAATCTACCACCGGGTTCGAACTTGTACCCTCCTGTACCCGGAAAAATCACTGTCTCCCGCTGCCCAGAGGAGACACGACTGCTTTGTGTTGTTGTTCATCTGATTTTATTTATGAAATCTGTAGGATTATTACCTCTGTGGACGGTCTCAATCACGTCCCCCCATAGAACGGGTGTGCTCTGGCACGGTATGTCATGAATATTGTAAGAATTAGAAGGATCAAGATTTTTTTGGTTGAATACCGTGCATACCGTGCGATTTGTAAACACTGACTAATCATTTCAGTTTTTTCCATCATTTTCCTTTATGATTACCGCGGCATACCGATTGAAATATGGTTGGAATAGAAAACGATAGACCAATTGTGTGTTAACTTGGCATATTAATTAGGCGTCGTGAAATATTGTTTTACACGCCGTATTTTTTTGACACACAACCCGAAAATCCATTGCGGGATCTCTAGAACATATTTTCTTACAGGTAACAAAATATTTGATATTTTTACATTGAAATTGTCAATACTATTTCGGCCCCATGCCCCCAAAACCTCTAACAAAACATGTGTTAGGTTTTCGCACAATTTCTAAATGCCAACGCGTTACACACACACAACGGAAAAATACCAACTATTCTGAGAAGCAAGGGGTACAAGAAAAAAATACCCACCTTTTTAAACCATGATATGGGTTTTTTTGCATATGTTATTTCTTAACGCGTTTATGCCTTTAAAATTGTAACAAAACGTGACCACATAGTTTCAGTAATATTGATGATTTCTTCCCCAAGAAGATATTACAAGTCTACATAAGATCTTATTACACTAAGGACACTTTGCAGTCTGTAGTAGACAGCATCACATTAAATAGCAGCAGTTCCTTTCCCGAGAGAGATGCGATTATGAATTTCGCACACATCCTCCTCTTCTGTCGTCTCTGTCTCTCGTCTGTCTGTTCTGTCCCTCTCTCGTCTCTATATATAATAATAGGAAAACCCTATATCGCCCTTTGGGGAGACACTGCTCTTTGTTATTTACTACTGATAGACGGTAGGGAGACATTTACTGTCTTCCTAACGTTTCCTCCTTTAGAATGGCGTTTATTCCCGTCAAAGGATCTATATTAAATTGATGCAAATGAGGGTATCCCACTAGAATACCAAGGATCATAATATGAATTAATTTAAACTAACTAGTAAGAGCTTCATTATAAGCTAATGAATTATTCACTGTCTCCCTAATATAACCATTTGTGATTTCTTATATATATATATATATATATGTAAGAATCAGGCAGTATTCCAAATATTAGTAATACTAAGTACGGCATTTCATGCAGGACCAGTCCGATGCTGGTCGCACATCATCAGACCTTAATGTACTATTGTTATGATGTCGGAGTCGTCGCCTCAAGAAACACAAACTATTGCGCATAAGACGTCAGCGCATGCGGCAAGTCGCAGCAGCGTGCAGAGGTGGAGATGGGTAACGCGCGCATCCTTTGAGGCGAAGATTCGGACAAAAAATACAACATTAAAAAATGAACCTATATACCATATATATATTGTATAAAAATATTTTATATATAATCATAATTAATCTGAGAATGAGAGAAGTGGTTCAATGTGATGAAGCAAAGATGAAGCGCGCCATTAAACATTTCCATTTAATTGGTAATAAAATGAACCGCTCCCTAATACTACAAGGACGTTCACCTACCACCACTTTATAATGAATGAAGAACATTTTATAATTTCATACCTGTGCAATTTGAAGCACTTGCAGTCCTTACTTTTCAAGTTTGGGGAAAAATCAAATTTAATATGATATTTTTTTGGCATTTGACACGACAATCCTGAAAACAATGTTTTGAACACTGTTCGTCTATACAGTTAAAATGCTCCCCCGCAACCCCCCCATATCACTGTGGTAAATGTCAATGTCTTGTTGTGTTCGCCAAATTGTATCAAATTGATTCGGGGGAGGGGGGGGGGGGCCAGGGGAGCCTTAGTCTGCATCATTTTACATCGTCAAATCAAAAGCATCACATTTGTAGGGTCATTCACACTTCAAGACGAATTGGCACTTTCGGTATGCACGTTCCGAAGAACTTTTTCGATGATCGTGAGAGTTGTTTTGGGGCATCTGGTTTTATGCCCGATTAGGCTTAAATGAACAAGCTCCTTCTTTACCATTTTATGCAAATTAGGCTCTAATTATGGCAAATTATTATACAGAGTCCGTGTCTCAACCTTTATTTTTTTTAAAAAAAAAAAATTGATATAATTCAAATAACAACTTCAATCTGGTGAAACTTTAAACTAGGCATTCTTTTTTTTAATACGATTTTGTGTTCATAAATTCACCGATAGTCCAGACAACAGCAGAATATCGCAAATTTATGCAATTAGGCCAAGATTGTTAATGCAACATATTACTTGCTGGCAACATTTATGTAATGATTGAAGTCCCACCTGTACGTTACTCTAATTAACCTTTCAAATTTGGTGAAATTGAACAAGGCATTGATTTTTTATGCATTTTAGTACGCGGTTAATAAAATCAAAGGTGCAACCTAGGATACCTCATTTGTTTATAAGGTCAAAAGCCTCAAACCAGTCACTGTCTTGTGAAGTCACGTTGTAAAATAAGCTTAAAATGGTAAACATTGGACTCTCACTTGTTTGGAAAATATGCTATCAATTAAAACCAACGCCATTTTTGTTAATAACAGCACACCCTCATTTGTTTCTGAGTCAAGGGTAACTATCAAGGGCAAAGGTCATGGTCAAACCTATCATTGACCACAACAAAAAGGCAACTCTCAAAATCCACCCCACCCCATCACTGTTTTCTTCGTCTGCCAAACAGTGCCTCAATACACAAATCCCACTCCCTAAAATGCGAAAGTAACCATTTTCCGATTCCTATAAGTGCAACAAAAGAATAATAAACACCCAAGTCTTTTCTTAGTATAGTTTCCTTTGTGTACACACGTAACAATTTCTTTTACCTTGTATTTGCCTACAAAATAAAGCTTTCCAAATTTCCTTAATTTCCCTATATACTCTAATTTTTGGTATGGGCTTCCTATACAAATTTGCAACTTTCACCAACAACTAAGCTGTTCATATATATTCTTGTTTTCAATATTATCTAGTTTTAACTTATGTTCAAACACTTGTGTCTAAAAAATTGCAATAAAACTTCGCGAATTCAATCTGATATGGTGTCTACCGTTTCCGTTTCTTACAAAAGTATTTCCCAACCACATAGACCAACCAAACAAGACTCAACTCCTTGGGCGCCCCTTTCCTTTGAAAGGAATTTTATTATGTGTCAATAACTTGAATATTATTGGTAGGTTAAAATTAAGTAGTTAAAATTTCAAAAACAAATTCTGGTAGGTGGTCTACAACCGATCAAGTGCAAAGAGAAATTTGTATCCTAAAAAATCTTTTTTTTTTTTAAAATTGTCAACTAGAAATAATGATGCCCTTATATTGATAATGGTTACATGGGAATATGTTTTTGTGAAAACCCCACCTACAAAAGGATTACCCTGCACACCCAGCTGAGGCAAATAGGGTGTTATAATCATCATTTACATCATAACTAGCCATTTAATTTCATCCTTTTTTTGCAATTGAGCTGGAAAAGCACCTAATTTTGGGACTAATTGCAGGTTTTTGAAAGAAATAGTGATTTACAGAATCATCAAAATTTGTATTATGCAAGTTAATGTAGTTTTTATGCACAAATCTATAGAAAAAACGTATTTCAGAAAAGTCCTGACAAGTAAACTTTTTGCTTATAATTTTTTTGTTCATATTGCTCCTCAGTTAGACAAAACGTACCTCACATAGCAAGTATCCACACAGCTCTCTCGTATTCACGCTTGAGGCACTCGTCGTACAGCCTCACTTCACTCCATGGTCTAATGAAGTTACACAGGCTAAGAATGAGCTCACCATCCATCACATTCCCTGTATAAGTTACATTTAAAATGTAGTATGTATCTTATCTTTAGCATAGATTACAATGTGCAAACTGGTTTTTGGATTCATTTAGCTCAGGCCTCAGGGACGGTGCCAGGTTTACAAATTCAGGTGGGGCAAAAATCATAGGTGGTAGCAAATGTTACACCAATTACCTCATACGGTCAAAAAACCTTAATATTTTTGTGGTCCAAGCTGGCAAGAATTGCAGAAGGCACATAGGGATTACTCTTAGGTGACTTTTCAATATTTTGGGACATCTTGGAACATTCATTTATAAGTCTTTGAAATCAAATTGGGTCTGTAGGACAGGTATGAAATAACACATCATCCAGCTATGATGACAACATACATGCCTACATTGATTAATGTTTGGATGGTAATAAGAAGAATTTAGAAAATTGTTTATTGTAATGTTTATGAAAAATTATTATTCTTGGGTGTCTTTTCTATATTTTGGGATATCTTAGAGTGGTCAATTTATAAGTCTTTGAAATTAAATTGGTTAGTGTAGAACAGACTTGAAATAATTTGTGATGTCATTGCAAGCTCAAAATGTTGACATGGAAGAAAGTATAAGGCAGCTATCTCTGTGTACTTATTTTCATGGCGAATGTATGTAAATGAAACTAATCTCAAATATCTTTGGAAAACAAAGGGGTTCTGTGGAGGTTTTTGCATCAGAGGGTCCATTGCTATGTTTTCTTTTGAATATGTATCGTAATTGGGTTTGAACCTATAGAACCTAGCGAGAAAATTGAATGTTTTTTGTTGGGTACTTCGGTGCTCGCAGACACGGAAAAGTGAACATGCAATCGCTATGGTCGCATCCATTTTTCCCATAATGCCTTTCGATATTTTTCCAGTCTTGAGAATTTTCAAACACTGGTTTCAATTTACGCCAACTTTTTTTTTAAATTTTAGAAACAGGATTACGTACTTACCGGACCGCCGTACAATACATTTTTTAAAAAGATTTTTACAGAAAGTTTGTGAAGTTTGTCTTACCTGAAATAAGGTACTCCTCATTGACACTAAGACCTGTAACACCACACATGGCACTTGAGTCGGAGGTCTTCACCAAACTTCTCTGCCTGTCTTGCCTTGGGGTGTCTCTTGTAGACTTTGTCAGTAAGCATTGAGTATGTTAATGTTGAACCAATGAGAGCCGAATTGTTCCTTGCTTCAGTTGGCTCCTTCCACATGATTATTGCTCGAAACACTGTAGTGATGATTGAAAATTTAAGCTTATTTAGGATGAATGAATGTTTAAAATATATTATCAATGTATTTGCTATGAATTTGGAAGATAGAAGCGATTAACTCAGTCTTAATTCTTTATAAATACTGCACAGGTTGATACCACAATGCTTATTTTTAACCTAATAGGTTGTATTAGGGATTATATAATTGATTAGTCTATTACTATGAAATTTATATTAAAACAAAACAAGAAAATTAAACAATGGTGCATGATTTATGTCTTAAATAAAAGATCATGCCTAAAAAGTCACTAATTTCACCTTTAAGTAAAAAGATAATAATAAAAAAATTAAAAAGATTGACAAGCAATGAGTTGAAAAATTGACTTTTTGCTTATGTCCATCAGACTAATTACAATTGGGATCCCCAATTTTATCAAAATACTTATTTCATGTTCACTTTTTGTGGAAGGGTGTGGATGAGATTGTGGATCACATAGTGCCCTTAAGAATTATTCTACAAAAACATTCAAATTTAACCCCCAAAAAGTAAATTAGTTTTCACATAATTTGTACGTTTTATTTGAATAGAAAAGGTGCCAAACTTGGTCAATTTTCTATTAAATTTACAAATATATACAAAGAAAAAACCTGTTTGGGGATTAAATCTTGGAGCTAGCATTAGGTTCTACAATTCAGCTTTGATTTTTTGAGTTAAAATCATTATTTTTAGTTATGTTTTCATATTTTTGTAAAATGAACATTCAGTCATGGATAACACTGCAATCTGATTCTTAGGGAAAATCTAGCTCCCTATATTGAAGAAATATCTACAAATTGAACTTCAAAATTCAAACTTGTTTAAAGCCATAATGAATCATGGCCAATACTTCTTCATCAAGATATTCCCCATCCAAAGCAAGTAATCGGGGTCCAACCAATAACTGTACACATAGTTGTAGATGTATTTGAACAAACCAGACCTAATTGTCTTTTTGATGCAAATTTTTATTAATTAACCAGCTGTTTTCTAGTTAAAAAAATTGTCATCCTACATTGTGTTTTAATTAAGGTATTACATTACTGTAATGTCACTTGATAGTGTATTGTCACATTAGAGTGCACATCATCAGAGAAGCATCAATATCACTCTCATTATGTTACCACTTATTTTCAGAATTCAGTCATCAGTGGTGTGCAAATGATGAATGAAGCAATTTAAAGAGATACCATTTTGTTGGCATATGTAGAATGCTTACCACTAAGTCGCACTTAAAATGTCATATTGTGTCATAACCAGACGATTCAGTATTTTCCTGTTGTTATACAACAGAAAATCCATGTATGCTACTCTATAATGGGCCAATTAGGACAGCAGGCAAGATCTAACCTGAGTTTTCCTTTTACTTGTTTGTCCAATAAATCTTCAAAATGTTCTCCATGCATATATGTTCTTTAAACCAATCAAGTGCTGCAATCTTTGAGGGAAAGTAAATCCTCAGAAAATCTCATGTCCTCCACATTAACACTACCAGAAATCCATGGGCAAAATGACCACTTTTGTTGACCTTTTCAGCCACATTTTAGCAATTCATGATTCACAATTATAAGATTTCTATGTTACTTTTAGCAAGGTAAAACTATTGATTTGGCCTATCATGCCAAATTTCTGTTTTATCTGGATTGCCACATTTACGATTAGTATTATTGGAAGCTTGAATAAATCCCACCTAATATGTGATGCTTTGAATATGATGTCAAATATTTGTGTGAACTTGTTGAATGTATGTCACATGTGGGCCTATTAAGGTAGAAGGGGAGGTAAGTTTGACTTTTTTTTAATAAAAATGATAGAGAAATTCGACTTTGGTTAAGTAATGGGGTTGTGTATCACAAAAGTATTGAAAAAAATAACCAATTTCCAAAATTCATGCATTGTTTGTTTACCTAATTTGCATATTAATTAGCACAAAAAACACACATTTAAAAAAATGGAGCTCTGCATAGAACATCACAGGAAAGTGGTTGAGGTGTTAAAGAAGCTTTTGAAAAGATCTATGCATTGGTCTACTTTGAAAACCATTCAAGCTATAGAGGGGGTGTAGTTATGTAAAAAAAGAACATGTGCCACCTATATTTTTGGAACCTTGGCATTGATAAAAAAGTACTGACTCTAGTGTATTCAAAGTAGACAAAGGCAAGCTTCTTGGTTTTTATAAAAAAGCTTTATCTTGTGCAAGTTCAGCTATATGGGGGGGTGTAGTTTTGCCTGCACCATTTTAAAGATCGCAAACTCATGAAAAAAATGTAATACAAGAAAAAAACGCTTTTTAACTAAAGAAAACACTTAATTTGCCTATTAAATTTAGGTTTAAAAGCCAATTTTGAAAAAAGGATTAGAAAGTACATGAATTTGCAGGTTGCCCCCCCCCCCCCCGACGACTTTGGCCAGGAAAAAAATTGGGGGCCTATTGACCCCCCCCCCCGGAGAGGGAAAATTTTGCCCCTCAGAAGTGGGCAGGCCCGATACGCCACTGGCTGGGTGGGTTGTGTAGGCTTGGGCCGGCCAGATCAAGTCTTGATTAGTTAGCGGATACGCACCCCACAAGCCGGGTAGGTAGGTTAATCACAAAAAAACATAGTGCTTTAAAAAAGCAGGTGATCACAAACCCTGGGTTACCGCCTATTATCTTAAAAGTGAATAAGGATGTCTGTAGGATTCTTAATAAGGTATTCACTTTCAAAAGGAGGAATCAATGTGTGGAAAGTCTCATCCTTATCCTTGCATGTTGCAATAAGTGTCCGAATACGGACAGTAAGACTAAATGATCTGATTTTATTCTTCTTAGGTTGCATTTGCTCTTGTCACTCATAGTATATCTATGGCGGATCCAGGATTTTGAAAAATGTCAAAAAATTAACCGGGGGTAGGCTGGAAAGGCTTGTAACTGGTCCAAATAGCTCTAACAATGGGCAGATTGGTGCAGAGTTACCGGGAGGCACGCGCCCCCTCCGCCCCCTGGATCCGCGCCTGTATATTAGGATACAGACATGAAATAATCTGATTTTTTTTTTTAAAGATTTCATTTTCTATCTTGGATAGTGCTTTAAAGTCACCTTCAGTCAATCTAACCAAGAGTTCACGAATTACTATAGACCAGCGGCCATTTTAACATTTACTGAAGCATCAGGGTCCATCTGGTTACAGGAACAAGGACCGTTTGAGTAGTAATGTCAGTTGTCCAAACACACACATATGGAAGCATGAAAAATATGAGCCCTTTTTAATAAAGAATTCAGGTTATTAATTTGGGAACTAGTGTAGTTATATAAAAAGGATAAAAGCTACTAATAAATTGTTTGCCTTTTAATATATTTTGCTTGGGGGCTACGGGCCACACAGTAAGGTTTTAGCAGGCCAGATCTGGCCCGCGGGGCTGCCTGTTGAGACCCTCTATTAACTACCAAAGGCACATCACCATGTTTATTTGCTAGTGGTAGCATCAAAGTGCAAATCTCCTGGGGACTTCGTTAACTCTTGAACAAATAATTGCCTAGGGAATGATTATATCTACCAAAATAAAGTTCCATTAGTATTGCCAAAAGCAATTGGTAGTCCTCGGCAGAATTTCATGATTCATAATATCAGCATATAGGTAAATTGATGTTTGAGATTTCAGTAAATGATCATTTAGGTGGACTTCATCAGTTAATCATATGAAAAAAGACAGCATGTTTGAGTTTAGTATTTCTAACATTCATCTTAGATGGAAGTAATAAGTAAAATGTCACAGTTAAAAAAAGAGATGAGAAGAAAATTGGCAATACTTAAACTTGACAAGTCAAACAACCTTAAGAACAAGTTAAGACCATTACCAAAACATCCGCTATCTGACAATGGGTTCTGAGGATGTAGGTATAGGGCATGAACTCCCATTGACGGTCATATTAGGGTGGTCAGCTCCTCCAAGGGGTAACAACAAAACCCCCAAAACCCCAGAATAGCGCCACAACAAATTCTCCATGGTACACACGAGTAAGTCCCTTAGGAGAGTTGATACCGTGAGAAACCAGGCTGGGTACCCCTGCCCTCCTGCTTTATATTTGCGTCAGTTATCCCTGACCTCATAGTCATTGGAGAGGCATCCTATGGGTTTCTGGCTTCATAGCAGGGTAATTTTGTGATACTTTGAACAATGACACCAGACGAAGGTGCTCTGTCCCCTCAAAGTATTTCCCTTTTCACCAATTTGTTATGGAAAATGTTAATTTTAACATGCCGTTAACTATTAGAGGAGTGAATTGTTTAAGTGTATTGACTCGCCTCTCTTTGCTGGCATAAAAAATAATAGAGGTATGTTTGAAATTATTACTAAATACTTCAGCTAGGCATGAAGTGATGGAGAAGAAATGTAAAATAGACCTCATCAGTCTTATTTACCCACAAGTGTTTGACGTATTGTACATAATATTTTAAATATTATTTAAATTCAAAGGTAAATATATTCATAACCCTTTTTGTAAAAAATTAAAAATTTATAATTTTAATCATAATTGTTAAAAACAAAATGAATAATTACGCAAAATAATCCTATATGTTGTGGCTTTCCAGATAGACTTTGTCATGCAAGGTTACATTGATAACAGTGTGGATTAAATAGGGGGGATAACTTTAGGAAAATTAGCATAGGATGTTCCATTAAAATGTGGTACCACTTGTAGACAGAAAGACCCTGATGTAAGTCTTAACACCAGGGATAAAGGTCATAAATGGAATATCCCATTGCATACTCCTTTTGAAAAACTTACTCTTTTGTGAAAGATATGGTGGTCATGAATGTCAAATGGAATAATACATTTTGTTGTTGAAAATGCAAGATAGCTGCCATTTGTCAGAATTCCTGTCCAACATACTATTATGCCAAAGTCTGTGGTCAGTGGCTCTTGAAATGGTTCTCAGGTGACACGGTCACCTGAAGAACCTTTCCAAGAGCCACTGGACTTCAAGGAAAGATATATGTAAAGTCATCCTAGTACATAAGAGCACACAGATGTATCACATGGCACTATTGCACATACCACTTTCGTGCAAAACAAATTTACCTCAAGGGAACCATCAGATGTTATGACGTCAATAATGGTTTGATTTGAAAGGTGGAATTAATCAGGTGAGTAAACATTACAAACATGGTGTTCGAACAGTATGTTACACTTCCGCTAATATGAAGCATTCACCTTACACTATTCTGACCCAAGATCTCAGCCTGTGACTTCAAACTTTTATTCAAGCAGAGACACATTTGTAACAAGGGCTTCTGATTGGTTCAAAGTAATAGGCAAAGGAATGTTGCCATGGTACCAATGCCATACAGTTATTCATGTGGTTTGGAGTAGGAGTAATTCTGTGGCCCTAGGTTGTATAGTTTAACAAATCCCTGCTAGGTTTGTAGGAAGTGGAGACTTTAAACTTTATTAAACTTAGGTATTTTTTCAGTGTGTATGTATTTTCCGTCTGTATTTTTGGAGTTACTGAGAATAATTGGCCAAAAACAGAGGAAAATGAAAAAGCCCCCCATTGCCTACAGAACTTTGATCATACATGTGGTGTATATTGTGCACTGGACCAAACAATTTTAAACAGCTCTTAAGGGGTGGTAGCCTTCATCAATGCAGTCAATTATTTTCTTTCCTACAGGTCCCGTACATGAGTGGTATAGCGCCCTCTCACGGCGAGTCTCTTGCGCGCATTACCTTTCCGCATTTATTTTGTGTGTTTTGTTGTCTGTGTTTTTTGGATTATATAAATTCTTTCTGTAACTTTTCTAGGAACTGATTCGGCAATACAGACTATGACGCCGTATGAATGAATTGCGGTCAAACAAATGTGATACTACCGTCTGGCGGCATTGCTTATGTTACTGTCGGGTGTTTGTCTTGTGGTTAAAGATTGGGTTCAGTTGAAAGATAATCTTGGCACAAGCAATCAGTTAGTAGGTACAATCTCCCATTATGATGACTGCATAATACTTTGGCACATGCTTGCACAGAACTATCCCTATTTGCACAAAGACGCCTCCCCACGCTTGACCGAAGGCTTCGCCTTTGACACGCGCCTCCGGCGATACTGGTTGAGGCTTCTTTGACAAAGACTATTGAAGGGGGATGGCCCAATTTAAATTATATAAGGTTTTCATCTTGGTTGGGTGATCATGACCCCAAAAATCCATATGTAAAGTTTTGTTATATTTCAATCCCGTTTTGATGTGTCTGCTAAAAATGTGATTCTACAAGATAAGCCATTGAATTTACTGTATTATATGTTAATAGCAGGGGATGTCAACTATGTTGGGCCTTGTGGCACATTTGTTTGCATCCAGCGGGTTGTTTGATTTTTTTCAATGGGCGATTACAGTCCTCTCTTGTTTGAAGTTAGGTTAAAGAAACATAAAGATTACCTTAAATTTTAAATCTGTTTAAGAATGAGAATAAAGGTACGATTTGGGGAACTGGTGCTCTCTTTACAATGAATTGAAACCAAGGTGATGCCCCGGGGGTGATGCCATTATTTAAAGTGGAAGAATAAGACCAAGTTCTTCAAGCAAAAATAATGGTATCGCCATTTCTAATTCATAAACACCATTATAAAATACCAGTATATTTAGAAACACACAGAAGTTTGAAATACACTGCACTAATGTTTCAAGTAAAAATTAAACTACAGTTACTGCAAATAAATCATGGCCAGCATGGAACACTTGCTATGCACGTAGCAATGCGGAAATGTATGGGCGTATTTGCGCAGCACTGTAAATGCAGTGGCTTAATGGGGGGACAGGGGGCAGGTTGCCCGCCCCCGACAACTTTGGCCGGGAAAACATTTGCACAAATCACGCTAAATCAGCCGTTTTTTAGCCCTCTGACCGGGAAAAATTGGCCTTTTGACCCCCTAAGAGGGAAAATTTCCCAAGACTGGGAAATTTGCCCCCTCAAAGCGGGCAGACCCGATACGCCACTGTGTAAATGCGATGCAAGTATGGATGCTGTTTCTTATGCTAAACGCTTTATGTATGCGGCGGGTATCTAATTCGCTGGCCACGATTCTTTTGCGGAGACTGTAATGTTGGGTGTACTCTTTCTAAACATTCTGCATGTACATTGACAGAATCAATGCATGTTTAACATCCATTCAGATGTCAATCAATCATCAATTTATTTTTCATTTCAACACACATGAAACTGGTACAAAAAATTAAAATTATAAAGAAATCTGGAGGAGATGTTAATAACACTACACCACAAGACGTGATAGTTGTGAAGCCATTTAAAATAAAACTAAAGTTACAAAAAGGAAAAAAGAAACATTTATAATACATAGAACATAGATATACCATATTCAAATATAGAACAAGCAATTGTTGAAAATGTTATGCATCATGTTAAAGGGTATGGATACCATAGGCTATTTGTTCTGTGTTGATATAAGACTGCCCTTGCATGCATCACTAAAGTTCATGGAAAACAACTTGAAGTTTTGATGGTACAGTGCCATCATGAAGTAAAGGGGACGGTACCGGTGTACACAGGCGGAGTGCCCAACTCTCTTTCAAAGCGATTGGGCAGACTCCACCAGATGAGGTTGACAAACAGAAGGAGTAACTCACTTTTTGGTGATGTTGGGTTTGTACCAAAAAAATCGGTAACCTACAGATTCTAAAAACCATGCACCCTTCATCAATTCTTACTTCCTTTTGCCTATGAAAGGCAAAACTAACACTTACCACATCTCAAAGGTGACACTTTGTTTACTAACAGGAAAAAGCCTTAACTCTGAGTTACGGCCTTCTGATGGTAACTGTATTTTTGGCCAAACAATGAGTGAGGCTTCATGGCTAGCACAATTGCCAGAATTTAAACAAAGCTTTTTAGCTCTATCCCACTTATATTGATGATGTCTTTTAAAACATTCCAAGTTGAGGACATGCTTAAATCTGATTGAAATAATGTGCCAATCATAGGCATGATTGATGATGTTAATCACAGATTACCGTTTTCAGTTACCACAGAAGGACGCAACTCAGCACTTAAAAGAAAAAATAATTAAAGGAATTTCTTAATTCTGCTGGTCATAATAAAACTTGTTCTTTGTTTACTAAAGTTTATATAATTGTTTGCTTTACAGTACCATATATGAGCTTTATATGAGATGTTACATTTTGGTAATGAATAGATTGCTAGTAGAAAATATTAAACATCACCATTTCTTTCAAAAGCAGTATTTTTGAGGTAAGGCTTCTGATTGTCAACCTCGATATAATGTTGCTGTGTGGGATCGCCACACCTCATCTTTACAACGAGTCTGTACCTTACCAGCAGTGAATACGCCCAGTACCATTTAGACACCGCGGTAGAGAGGAATAATTGAGGTAAGGTCTTACTCAAGGACGACACATTGGCACGAGCGGGGCTCGAACCAAAACTTTTGGCGTGAGGGCCGAATGGATGTATCCACTGAACCACGTTCCCACATCAAGATAGAATGGCCGTACTTGTATGCGAAACATGGAAGTCTTTGTTCAATGATCCAGAACCGGGCCGTTGCAGAGGGGGTGTGGTTGCACCCCATCCAATTCCACAAAAGGGGCAAAGGTCCACTTTTTGATGATTTTTGGATAAAAAGGTCCAAAATTTAGAGAAATATTGACAAAGAAGTCCACTTTTTTGGTGGTGAAATGTTAAAATAGTCCAAAAAAGGGCCATTTTAGGGGGTTAGGTCCACTTTCACCAAAAATGGTCCTCTTTTTTGAAATCCCACACCCCCTAAAAATAAATCCTGATACAGACCTGCCATGAACAAAATAATTCATATTCTAAGTAAAGGCAGTGTATAATAAGTCCAGTATGTCCAATATGTAAGTCCATGTGGTATAGACAAATTTGCCATAAATAGTGCTATGACATGATGCATCCACAAATCCCCTGTACCACCTAACCTTTTTTAACCACATCTAGTATAGATTATTTCAGGTTTCATTTTGCCATTCCAGTTTTGCAGATGCTTGGTCAACGATAAAATTAGGTCTTATTAGAACGGGTTTCATTCATAGTATTTTGGGTATGAACGCTTTAGCCCGAGGGCATAAACAATGTTCATACCCAAAATACTATGAATGAACCACGTTCATGTTTATACCATTACTTTTAATTAACTATTACTTACAAATTAAATCATTAAATATCAGTCTGAAATTGCATGATTTATTACCACTTTCAGCGGTCATCATAAGCAGCCATGCATAAACAGTTGTGATACCATGGTCATGTGACGCGTATTGACAATCGCATATGCTGCTACATACAAGGTATACATGAAATACTGCTATAGTCTCCTTTTTTGGCAAGCTATATTTTGAAATTTGGCAAAAAAGATGGATTGTGCAAATTACTATTTGGACTAATTGGAGGGAAAAACAGTAATTTTGAGGGAAAGGTGATTTGGGTCATTTGATGTCAAGACCGGATAATCCAAAACACACATACTCTCTCTAGAAAGGTCATAAGTCCAGCTTTTAATAAAAAAACTTTCCATAATCACAACCAAAGTTTGTGATTTCAAATGGACGGGCTTTCTATTTATAAAATGGACGTGCAACTGTATAAAAAATGACACCACTAATATCGAATTAACTGAATGAATTAACTACTGTTTCCTTCAGACACTATACAATCGTCATAATTTTCACCAGTGTCCATTTACATTCTCCATTCTCATTTTGTGTGCAACTTGAGTGTAATATTTCACACTGGCTCCCATAGTAAAACATCTTGTTGGTTCTGGTGGTTCCAGTCCATTATAACTCCAGGGTATAGGCCAACCCTCTACAGTCCTAGGACAAGAAATAACAATAATAAAAACAATGATAATAATTATAATGATGACAATTCTAATGTTAAGGAAAATTGTAATCATGAGACTATTTAAGTGTACAGTGGGCTGTCTATAGCAAAATCCTGTTGCAGATGGGCTTTAGCCACCCAAGCACAACAAGAACCAATAGACACGATACTGTGTGTCTTAATACATGATGTGTACACCACGTGTCAAGAAAATACGCCAGTGCGTACTGGTCCCACCGGGGTTCATCACCAACACACAATGCCATGCTTGTTGTGTGTCGTGAGTGAGGGAATAGAGGGAGTTGTTGAATTTTTGTCTATTACTCTCATTTGAAGAAACATACACAGCCAGATTCCTACTCACGGTGTAACCCAGAGCTTAGGCTACTCCATGTGTATCTTAGCTCTACTCGAGGGGTACCACCTTGATGCATTATTGATGCAGTATCCTACAACTAAGTACTGCGAAAAACACAAGCCACTGGTGATAGCAGCTATGTTTACTTGGCAGTGCTCATCCTATAGTGTACTCTCAGTTTGCCTGCT
The DNA here is from genome assembly GCA_023653785.1 of Ophioderma brevispina. Lineage (NCBI taxonomy): Eukaryota > Metazoa > Echinodermata > Ophiuroidea > Amphilepidida > Ophiodermatidae > Ophioderma > Ophioderma brevispina. Next base: position 49,358 of record JAMKCH010001360.1, read on the forward strand.
AGGTTAACTGGCCAGTACCCATGTAAGCCACCAGTAGTGGAGTACCTCTGCAGCTACACCTTGGAGTACTCATAGGTCTCCTCTAGCGGCGGCCTAGTGGGCAGCACTTCGGACCATAGAGGGCGCAAACATTCAATTTTTGTTACGACTTTTCTCTGATCATTTTTCAATCAAAGCTTAGTAACATCTATATTTTAGTTCATCGTTTCCAAAAACCCCTAAAGATGAAATGTGGTACTCTTGTGGGGAGGTACTTCACAGGTACTCCCATGAAAAAGTTGGTTGTGTAATTTATTAAGTGTCTTAGAATTCCCTCAATCTTGAAATAAGATTTGACTTGTATCCCTTACCGTGAATCACAATTTGTCACCATAGCGATATTTCAGGCCTTGTCTTTGACCTGGTGTGACATCCACCATTGGATGTTCCACATGCAGAGGTTTTGTTTGAAGGTTGCGGTCAGCTAATGAGTAAAATAGCAAAATCAACAGATGGTTTTTGAAATACCTTGAATACCTTTAATTTTCTAGTTGCCCTTTTTTCCATCTAAAATTTGTTAAATGTGCACATGTTTGATAAAGAGTAGAACCAGCACAGCTCTTTTTTTCATGAAATGTCAAAATTCTGAAAATTATTAATTGCCATGATGTTATTTGATAAAAATGTATCTAAATAAGTCCAAATAAGCTTGGGTCCGTTCCCCAACACGTACTTACGACACTGGTAGCCTACCTTTTATACTAAGTAATGCGTAACGTCACTACTAAGTTCATACTCCGTTCCCGAAACTCGTACGAACTACCTAACAACTAAAATTTATTACGACTGAGGTCTACGTCGATACCGTTGTGACTTAGTACACAGCTAATGCATTGCATGGCGTTCCGCCAAACTGACCGTATACAGTTGTGAACTAAATCTGACCAATGTTACGCACAAAACTACGTATACTCGGGGGTTGACTTAACACACACGTAAGCTATTGAAGGCTGACTCAGAGTTTTCGAAATGTAATCTTTGTGTTATTAATTAAAATAGTGAACTAGAACCAAATATTTGACCTAAAATGCCCACTCATAATTTTGAGATGAATCGGTTTTTTTCGTTTGATGCAGTATACATTTATGTGTAGTAACATAGTCCATAGGATCGGCCTATAACAAAAATTTCCGGTTCTGGAATTTTATAACAAAGTTGTGATTTAGCTATTTTACACAGAGATAAATATACTGCAAAAACTTGAGTGTTAGTTTTAAACACCATGGATGTTAATTTAACACCTTCCTGGAATCAATAAGGGACCACACCAACTGGTATTAGATTTTACACAATTCGTGTTTACTACTACCATGTTACTGATGTTAGTGTTGTAGAACACAATAATTTGTGGTGTTTCAAGTCTTATAGACGCTGCTTGGTGTTAAGTGTTACACCACATATCCGTGTTGATTATTTTTTTTTTTTAAACTCTGCTGGAGCCAAATTGGACACTACTTGTGTTATTTAACTACTGTGCTCAAGTGATCGAGATCCCGATCAATACATGTGGCAGTATTATAAATTTGCTGCCTTTGTGTTACTATGGGAGTGTTAACCACACTGAATCAATACGGGACCGCACCCACTGGTGTTAAGAAACACTAAACATTGATGTTAACAATTTATATTTGTAACGTTTGACATTTTAGTAAAATGTTGATGTGTTATTGTTTGCGTCTATTGTAACTGCTTACGTCATTTCAAAACATTTCATAAGAAGATCCAAAATTCATAATTAAAATTGTGCAGCAACACCGAGCGGTGTTAAATCTAGATTTTCAACATCAGAACACTGACAAGCTTGACACCGACTTGTGGTAACCATTTTAACACTCCATTTTTTTGACAGTGTTGTATATAGACAAGCATTATGTAAATTAAAAAAAAAAAAAAAACGATTTGTTTGAACAATTCATGGCGCGCCCCACATCAGGGAAATCTCTGATGAAATCAGCCTTTAACACCGTGTTCATATATGTGTAGGTGATGTAAGCATGCAGCGGTGGGTGGCGTGATCTTCTAAGAGAGTAGAAATGGGTCTTCGAACGTCAAAAATTCTGAATTATATAAACCCGCAGGATCTCTTTCCAAGAAGGAGGTTTTAAATCTATAGGCCTACACCAAAATTGAGTATACTATACGAATTATGTGACATTGGAACACCGTCTTAAGGTACTGAAGAGTACAGTACATTCCGTAGAGGTATATCTGAAAACTCTGGGGAAAGTAAAAAATAATAATAATAATAAAAAAATTACAAAATACAATTGTCCATCAAGGTTATTTATAAAATTAACAGAAACTAGTATAAACATTAAACAGCCTATTGTCATGTTTATAAGCACAATACAAATTCAAATGGCATAATGATTCAAAACTGAAATAAAGATAATTAATTGTTTAAAATTATTACTTAAAAGTATGGTTTACAGTTATAGGGTATCTTCTTCTTGGTGATTATATGTATCAGAATTTATATCTGCAGTCACATGTTTGGAATTTTGAAGGAAGAGGGTCAAGCCTTTAGATCGGATTTTTTTTCTGTAAGCCAGTATCTAAATAATTATTATGTTAAACAGGGCCAAAATCACTTTTCGGACAGCAATTATTATTTCTTACAAGGGAAATCCCCTTCTTTAAATGTTTCCACAAGCACCACAACAACTACAACTACTAATGAAGAAGAAGGAAATGGAGACATTAAATACAATAACAATAAGAGATAACCTTAGATTGCAAGATGATTTACTGCAGTATTACAGACTAGGTGCAAAAAGACCCATCCAAAAATAACATCCATTTTGGCTACTTCGTGAAATTACAAAACTTTTTGGGGGGGATCTTCCTTGAAACTCAAATGAAACAAAAATGACAAGAAAATCGGAAATTAAGTAACCCAATGTGAGAATATCCCCCAACGGACGCAAGAGTACTACCTGTCCATACATGAACTATAGTAATGATGGTAAATGAATACAAATACCCTGCTCATACCTTTGCCTTTACCTTGCATAGAGGAATATTTACGATGTATTTTTTCAACATTACTAGGAAAAATAATAATGTCTGTCATTCTACAAAGAAAAGGAAAACGATTAATCTTCACCTTAAGATATTGTACCTTCGTTAGGTTTCCAGCAATATTCCCATACAGGACTGGCCTAAAATATTTGGAACTGGAAAAGGCAAATAGCACCGTTGAAAACCTACATTTTACAGGATGTTATCGTCGGCTTTGCTTGTGCAAACACCAGTGTACTAACTGCCTTTTATATGATAGAAAAATGGTCGTCCGAGTAAATAAGACTGTCTTTTTAGTGTCAATAACAGATAATACATCAATTATGCGAAAAGGACAATAGCGAAGCACTGTCGCACACATTACACCCATTAATACTCCCAATCGTTTACTCGATAGGCTTGGAGTAGAATAGTCTTAGAATGTTCGTAACTCTTGATGCGTTTCACTAGCTGAGAACCATCCCTCAGCAGGTGTTTGGGGAACAGACGTTAAGTCGAAGCTAATTTGAAATCTTAGCTGTGCTGAATCATGTGGACTTTGGCGACACAACTTACGCATCACCTTTGGGGAACGAACCCCTGGTTAGTGTTTCTTGGATATTTTGTTCTTCTGACATATTTGAAGACTACCATCTTGGTGGTTATAACAAAAGGCAACTAAAAAATTATGTTTCGACTTGGCCTATTATTGTAATCGTCCCATAGAAAAGCGTGCTTTGATTTTCTGCTGCTGGTCGTCATGACAGAAAGTTAAAAAATCCTCATCTTAATGATCTTATTATATAAAACGGCTGCGTATTCGCTTATTCACTTCAGGTGTAATCTACTACATTGGTAGGCATTCCCAATTGAAAAAAAATTGGGTTTGGGAAAAAATTGGGGAGACTTCTTTCACAGCTGTTTGACACCATGTAAATCTTCTCTTTTATTTTTAGAGCAAGTTTAAGCATGGCTACAACTATTTGACAACTGTTATAAGTATGGGACTGCAAAGAGCTACTATCTCTGCAAAAATCAGAGACAAATCCATTGGCGGAAATCTTGCCATATAGGCCAACAAAGGTCATGATATTGTATTTATAGTGCCCTCTATGCCCATCTCATATAGAGATGTGGTTTTAAACTAGACTTGAGAGAAAAATCATATTTACCCGTCAATGAATTTTTTCTGTAAAATTTACACAGAATCAAGTTAGTGGAATAAATAATCCAGAATAGTTTGTCAAGAAGTGTGTCACCATTGAGATTTTTTTGTTTTAAGTCTACTTTTATCATAATAAATGAGACTTTCAAACAGCTGTGCGTTTCAGGAAATGTCCTATGTCCCTTTAAAAAGTTACGTTCCTATGTGCCTTTTACTATATGTTAATCTAATGTGCTTAATAATGTTGCAGCAAAACTTAAAACACTTATTTACGAACATGTAATAACTACTGTAGTGTAAATTACCTATATGACATACATTCTCCTCTTGTAGTATGGATCACATCCTTTTTATACAACCCCAATCTCACTTCGATCCGCGGTAGAAGTTACTGTTGAATAGAGTCTTTAAAAACCTTCTTCACTTTGATTGTAACCTAGGTTTTGCTGCCATTGGTGAATTGTGTTTTTCTGACGCTGCTTGGTGGTAATTTGACACCACATATCGTAGGTGATTTATTTTTTTTGAAACTCTGACTGGAGCTCAAATTGACCCTACTTGTGGTTAATTTGCCACACTGGAATCAATACGGGCACCGCACCCTCTGGTGTTAAATTAAAACTAAACATTGATGCTTAAACATGATATTTGGAACGTGTGACATTTTTGATAGAAAATGTTTGATTTGTTATTGTTTGGTTCTATTGTAACGGCTGACACTGTAACATTTCCAACATTTCATAAGAAGATCATCAAAATTCATATATTAAAAATTGTGCCCAGCAACACCGAGCCGGTGTTAAATTCTACTATTTCAACACCCAGAAACAACGACAAGCTGACACCGACTTGGTGTTGAACATTGTAACACTCCATTTTTTGCAGTGTATAGAGACAAAGAATTATGTAACATGAAAAAAAACACGATTTGTTTGAAAATTCATGGCGGCCCACATAGGGAAATCTCTGAGTCAGCCTTTAACACCGTTTTTATATACTGTAGCTTGATGTAAGCATGGCAGCGGTGGGGTGGTCGTTGATCATAAGAGGTTAGAAAAATGGGTCTCGAACGTAAATTCTTGGAATGATAAAACCCGCCGGATCTCTTTCCAAGACACAAGAAGGAGTTTTAAAAATACATATAGGCCTACACATAATTGATTACTATACGAATTATGTGACACATTGGGGAAACACCTGTCTTAAAGGGTAGCTGTTGACAGGACAGTACATTTTCCTAGAATGGTTAATCTGGAAAAATCGGGGAACAGTTAAAATAATAATAATAATATTAAAAAATTACAAACTACAAATTTGTTCCCATCAAGGTTATTGTCTAAAATTAACAGAAGAAACTAGTATAAACATTAAACAGCCTATTTGTCATGTTTATAGCACAATAAATTTAAATGGCATACGGATTCAAACTTGATAAAATAGATAATTAATTTTTTTAAAAATGATACTTAAAAGTATGGTTTTCAGTTATAGGTTATCTTATTCTTGGTGAGTATATATGCTATCAGAATTTATATCTGCCGTCACCAGGTTTGGAATTTTGAAGATGGGTCAAGCTTTTAGATCGGATTTTGTTTTTTTTTTTTTTTCTGTAGCCAGTATCTAAATATAATAAAGTTATTATGTTAACATGGGCAAAATCACTTCAGTTTTCGCGACAGCATGTATTATTTTCTACCAAGGAATCCCGTTCCTTTAATGTTTTGCACAAGCCACACAAAAATACAACTACTAATGAAAGAAGAAGAGGAAATGGAGCATAAATACAAAATAAACAATAGATAACTTAGATGTCAAGATGATTTACTGCATGTATACAGAATATGTCAAAAAAGAACCCTATCCAAAAAATACATCCATTTTGGCCTGACTTAGTGAGATACAAAACTTTGGGGGGGAAAATCTTTGAAACTCAAATGAAAAAAAAAATGGACAGAAATCGGAAAAAAGTTAACCCACTGGTGAGAAATATTCCCCCCAAAAGGACGCAGGGACTACCTGTCCATAAATGACACCTATAGTAAAGTATGGTAAATGAATACAGAATACCTTGCTCATACCTTTTGTTGACCTGGCCATAGATTGGCATTATTTTACGATGTATTTTTTCCACATTTACCTAGGAAAAAATATAAGTATGTCAATTCGAAAAAGAAAACGAAATTTTAAATCTTCACCTTTAAGATATTTTTACTTCGTTTATTGTTTCCAGCAATATTCCCATACAGACTGGCTATAAAATATTTGGAACTGGAAAAGGCAAATAGCCACCGTTGAAAACCTTACATTTTCATGAGGATTTGTTATCGTCGGCTTGCTTGTTGCAAAACACCAGTGTGTACTAACTGCCGTTTTATATGATAGAAATGCGTAGTCCGAGTAAATAAGACTGTTCTTTTTTAGTGTCACTAACCTATTAATACATCCATTATGCGAAAAGGACAATAGCGAAGCACTGTCGAGCACCCTCGCACACATTTTACACCCACAAATACTCCCAAACGTTTAATCGATAGGCTTGGAAGTAGAATAGTCTTATAATGTTCGTAACTCTTGATGCGTACCACGAGTTGAGAACCCGTTCAGCAGGTGTTTGGGGAACAGACGTTAGTCGCAAAACTAATGGAAATCTTAGCTGTGCTGAGATGACTGCGACACACATTACGCATCAACTTGGGCAACAAACCCTGGTTAGGGTTTATTGATATTTTTCGGAAAATATTTGAAAGACTACCATCTTGGTGTAGAACAAAGGCAAAATAAAAAAAATTATGTTTCGAACTTGCCTATTATTGTAATCGTTCCCATATTCCAAGGGTGCTTTGATTTTCTGTCGTGCATGACAGATAAAGTTAAAATAATCATATTAATGATCTAATATAACGGCTGCGTATTCAGCTTATTCACTCAGGTGGAATCTAATACATTGGTAGGCATTCCAAAATATGAAAAAAAATGGTTGGGAAAAATAAATAATTGGGATCGATACTTCCCTTTTTCAAAGATGTTGACACCATGCAAATTGTCTTTTTATTTTTAGAGCAATTTAAGCATAGGCGACACAATTTTGGACACACTGTTATATTTTAAGTTATAGGGACATGCAAGAGCTACTATCTCTGCAAAAATCAGACAAAATCCATGCGGAAATCTTGCCATATAGGCCAACAAAGGTCATGATTTGTATGTTATATATAGTGCCCTCTATATGCCCATTCTCCATATAGAGAGGTGTGTAAAACTAGACTTGAGAAAAATCAATATTTAACCGAAATGTGAATTTTTTTTTTTTTTTTTTTTCGTTAAAAATTAAAAAGAATCAAGTGGTAGTGGGTAAAAAATAATCCAGATAGTTGTCAAAAGTGTGTCACCATTGATATTTTTTCTGGTATTTATTCTACTTTTATCATAATAAATGAGACTTTCAAACAGCTGTGGCTTTCAGGAAATGTCCTTATGTATCCCTTTAAAAAAAAGTTATTTCCTATGCAGCGTTAACATATGTTAATCTAGGTTGCTTAAATAAATGTTGTCAAAACTCGAAAACACTTAATTACAGTGTAATAACTACTGTAGTGTAGTACCTGATATGACATACAGTTCTACTTTTTGTAAGTATGGATCAACATCCTTTTACAACCCCAATCTCAACTTGATCAGCGGTAGAAGTAGCTGTTGAATAGAGTCTTTAAAAACCTCTTCACTTGATTGTAACCTAGGTTCGCTCGCCATTGGTGAATCGTGTTTTTCTGATCTGTCCTTGTATGACTGAAAAAACGGCAGTATTCAATTATAAGTAATGTTTTTGTGGTTCTATGGGAGGACAAATTGAAAAAAGTAATAATTAAAACTATTTGAAAGGGTAATCAGGGATTTGCTGATCTGAAACATGGACAAAAAAATCATCAAGATTGATATTTTGGCTTTTGTTTACTGGCATGGAAGTGCTAACGTAATCTGTAAGTTGGTTGGCTTTGTTGGTAATGTGTACTAACGTTAAGCCCGATACATTTGCTGATTCAGAAATTTCTATATGTTGCATATAAAAGTCGCACTTTAGATTAAAAAAAAAGCCTTTCCCTGTCGATTTATCCAGATTTTTAAGCACGATATTGGCCACCATGACCTGTACAGTTTGACCACAACGTTGTTAATCTTGTTTATTCTGCACTGGTATTAACCCATTCTTAAAAGCTTGAGACTGTTTACACAATTTCATATGCATACACACTGCTCAGGTCAATCAAAGGCACACAGACGAATATCATTTTAAAAAGCTCGGGTCGTTAATGGGATAATATTTACATAATTTTAGTAATATGTTTACTAAAAGCTTCTTATTTTGACTAAAGCGACATGCACAAATCGGAGTTTTCGATGATTTTTGTTGATTGTTGATTTAGAAAAACATGATAGAACTTTAATTCATGTGCATATAAGGGGGCTAGCGTTTCTTGAAATGCAGAATGTGTTAATTTTTGTTAAGAAATTAAAATGAGTGTAAAAATAATGGAAAATATTACCCCATTGTGACGTGAAACAAAAATGGCATGCTAAATTGGGAATTGAGTGTCAGGGGCAACCTATCCTACCTACAATGCTGTATTTCTTTGTTCAGTCTGCCGACCAATTGAACCAGTGATGTAACTCGAGATCTTGATGAGTTTGAAAACAAGGTATAGTATAGAGATCAGGGGCGGATCCCAGGGAATTCTCAAGTAGGGGTGTGCCAAACTTTCTTATCGGCTTGCAGCACGCACCTTTAGACCCACCTATATTTTTCCAGTATGTTCAAAATTTCTGAAAGAGCAGGGGGGGGGGAGAAGACATACCCTTTTTCTTTTTTTTTGGCATGACGGCAACCAGACAAACAGCTAGATCTACACGGCGCCCCACACTCTGCATTATCTTTCCCAGAGATCGACGGGCGTCCTGTGCATAAAAAGTCATTTTTTAGATCTACAGTCGCCTCAGTGCTCGATGCAGAGGGGGGGGCCCGGGCCCTGTGCTATTGCAAAAAATAGAGGGGGGGCCAGCACTGGGTGCAACCCCATCTAAATCCCCCCGGATGTACACGATAAAAATCAAATGGCAATGCTTACATTACCCAAATCAGCATTGCAGAATTTATGTTGGGGGTGTGGTTAATCTCTGCTACAACAACTAGTGAAGACGCTGTTCACAACGAATCAGAAGCAAGACAACAACTTACTCTTTGAGCTCCTTCCTAGTATGTATAGACCCAATTGTTGTAAGTAAACAGGTGAAAAAGAGTTGCATAAAAATGATGGTGGAAAACTAAGTGGCACCGCAGTGTGATTTTTGATTTGATTCCGAAGACCAATGGGAAAGTCAGCGATTATCAGATTCTGTTATCTACTATCTGTTCACCAGATTGTAATTCAATATGGCATCATCTCTTGTTAATCAGACTTGATATTCATTTTAATTTATAGTGGCCTGTTCTTAAACATTTGTTTCTTTTGGTGTTAATTGTCATTCATGTAGTTTTAATTATTGAATTTGACGCCAAAAAGAACTTTGGGAATTGATTGCAAAACCATGGAGTGTTCACTCCTCAAATTTTCTCTTTTAATAAACAATGTCTTCATGAAAGCCTTGAACTCATAATAGGTGAACAAAGCTACAGTGCTGAAAAAATAATGATTTCTGGCCATGGATCTGTCCATTCTTCAAACTATGTTTTTAAAGGGACACAGAGATTTTTTCTGAAGGTATATATGTCTCTACATTTTGAAACTTGCATTGGGTTTTATAGACGGCTTTTTATAAAGTCAACACGGTCCAGGAGCCAAAAATCTTGAAAAAAATGGCTCCTGGTCCTTATAATTTTCAACAAGAACCAGGAGCCGTTTTCAGGACCAGGAGTCATTCTTTATAGTCAAGAAATATTTAAAGCAGCAGTACTGGTTATGGAACACTAACAAGAATGTTCCGATGGTTTACTGGACAAACAAGAAGAACTTTAACTTCAACTTGCCCCTGTCCTAATTAGCCTTCAAGAAGCATGAGGTATATGCTGCCATGACCAAATAATACTAAACATTTTGTTATTAACATAAAGACAACCTTTGTGGCTTATTCACTTCAATGTGGGTTAATTGCAAAAAGCCTGTTTTAAAAACCAATTCGGATATGTCCTCGTGTCTCTTGATGACACCATCTAAAATGCATTAACCAAATATAGAAGTCAAGAGGTTTCACATTTCTGTTAATAAACACCACGGTAGTGGGAGTTAAGATATAGTATGTTGGTTTGATTTGAAACCTTGTTACACATGCATACACACTACCGGTCAAATACAACGAATTATTTTGGACTTTTAGACAAGTTTACCCTGTTTGGCATTGTTTTTTTTAACAATTTATGCCTAGTGGCAAAATTATGAAACAAAATGACAAATGTTGAATATGTCAAGAAACATTTAAGCCACAAGCAGTCATTTTTTTCCAAATTTCAGAATGTCCAGTGTGTCTCTACTTGGCTAGTTTTAGGTAATAGTCAACACACTATATTACTGGTTCGTACTCTCTCCCCTCCAACTCGTCTCAAACCCTCTGTCTAGACTTGGCACGTGCCGTTCTCTTCTCCTTCATGTCCTTTTTACGTTCTTTGTGAAAAACAGACAACTAGGCATTTTAATCGGTCTTGAAGATGACCATTTACGACTGTTTCTGGGGGGGGCCTTAAAAAAGTCAGATCGTGACTTTATTAGTAAACAAAGCATAAAAATCATAACATCATGACAAATACGGCGGTTATGCTTCGCCACGTTAGAGGGGTCTTACTACAACAATTCAATCACTAACAGGCAAAAAAAATGGGGACTTTGATGAAAAATAGTGAAAAATAGTGTGATTTGTTTACATTGAGAAGAAATCGCTGATAGTGGCACTTTCTTAAGCGATAATAATCATAACAGAATACTCTGCTACCTCTCTTAGCCATACTAGCCCCTATCTTTTCCAAGCATATAACTTAACATATTTTTAAGTTGTCCCGATGCAATCGGAAAGACCGATGTCAGCATAGGGTAGTTATTGCATGTCTGTCATGGTTGGTTTTGGTTAGGTTCACTGTTTTTTTTTTTTTTTTCATTTCCTGAATTTTGACCAAATGCAGCCAAACTTGATAAGACAGGAACCACGCCCCCCCCCCCCCCCTCCCCCCCCCCCCCCCCCCCCCCCCCCCCCCTCTGGCCCAAAGTTCATATGTAGTGTACTCTGATTGGATGAGAGATCATGAGGGCGGATTAAAGGGCATTCTTTGAAAAATCTGTCATTGGTTTGCCCACCACATAGCAAAGCTACGAAAAACTCCAAATTTGGTCAGATTTAGCACCAACTCTAAGCCCCATAATGAGGCATGTTGTACAAAGATTGAGCCAAAGGTTATGTGGGTGGATTATAGGGGCATTCTGTCATTTGGTATCGGGGTTGACAGGTTCTTTGTTAAAAAATCGCTTGCCCAAATGCTTGGGCCAATTGATGCAGCCAAACTTGATCAGAAGAACTACTGGACCAAGGTTCATATGTGGTGTACTCTGAGTGTGATGAAGATTTCTCAGGTGGGCTGATTAAAGGGGCAATTTATGAAAATTTTGTCCATTAGGTTTTCCCGCCACAAATCAAATGCTACAATAGCACAGTTAGGTTGTCCGATGCAAACAGAAAGGTCGTCTGATTGCAATTGGAAAGACCTTATGTCAGCATCATCTGTGTGTATGGGGTGGGGTGTTGTGTGTATGTTTGTGTGTTCTGTCAACCTTAGTATACACCTGTTGGTTGACACATTACAACCTACCATCACTTTTTTAGTGCAGTGATGGATCCAAGTCATACTGGTATGCTTATACAATGAGGCAATAACAGTTGAGGAGGCCAAAGGTCATTCAGGGACATTATGGTCAATTGCTCTACACTGATTTTTGATAATCTTTTTCAGCTACTCTAGCTTTTAGGGCAGTGATGGATTAAGTTAATACTTGCTATGCTTATATATTGAGACTAGAGGTCTTATGTGGGTAAGGAGACAACGGTCATTCAGGGGTCACTTAGGGTCATTATATTGGTATGCTTTATATATTGGGTCAAGGGGTCTTAGTAGAGGACCACCCTGTAGATCCAGGACCAAACTCTGGCAAAACAAAGATTTGCAGGTATTTTGATGTTAGGATAGCCCAGATGTTGAAGGGGGTTTTTTGGTTGGGCTCTTTCCGCTGGAATGTTCCAGCATTTGGGGGAAGGGGGAAAAAAAGTTACACAGGGGTAAAATTGAGAACTGTAACAATTGACAGTAGTAAGATGCATGTCCCAATTACCTCGCCTAACAAAATGGATGATATGGTCAAAAAATGTTCAAAGGTCAACACACTTTTCGTCAAGGTCATAGGGGTTAATTTTATGGATGCACAGTGTTGCTATATTATTTTTCTTACATTTCTTACATGACAAAGTCAATTTTGCAAATTTCAATACCACAGATGATAGTGTAACGGGAGCCGAGGGCGGGTTAGGCAATGTAACTGTGGGTCTGTTGGTGCCGGAACCCAACCAATGCGCTTGGACATAGAATATTCATACTTAACGCGAATCGCCATTTATCTCATTCACTCAATAAGTTCAAGCCCGTTTTTATATACAAAAATCTCGTGGACCCAAATCGTATTACAACATCTCTATGTAGTCCACATATTTGGATTATGATAGTCATACATGTCGTATCAGAACACAACAAATCGAGTACGTCGTAATCATGGTACGCTCACAATGGTTACGACAATATCCAACACCGCAAAACAGGCAACATTGGAACCCTAAAAAGGTGAAAGGATAATGACCATGTGTTAGCATGGCAACCACAATACCTAATGCCTATGCCGTAAACAATTAAACTAGGGACTTGGCATTGGACGAGTACAGGGACATGAGGAGTACACAGTCAGTCAATACACAATGTCTACACCAAAATACCACCTCTCTATCTCATCCGCTCAACCTCAACCTCTAACATAATATCCAAACTCCCTCCTCGCCTAGATTCACCTCCTTCAATCCTTCTTCCCAACATAAACACCTCCTTTTGCTGTGTATTGACTGAGTGGTGGACTCCTAGGCCCCCTATACATGATTCTTTAAAAAATATACAAAACATGGAACCCAAATTGTAACACTCCAGGCAACCTTGTGTTTTGAGAACTACTACGCTTATTGTAAGACCAACACGCGAGCAACATGATGACAGCTCAAGAAAACAACATCCCACTAAACATGCTCAATACACTCAAATCCAACACATTTCCACGATCTTTCACTTTCAGTTCACAAAACAAACGCGGTTGGCCACTTAATCAAATTTGGATTAGCTGTACCTATTGTCACGCAAGTACATTGCTCATATTTCCATTTTACCCAGTACTTCCTTCCAGCGGGAAATTTTTCCGCACCCACTATTATACTTCCACCTATTCCTTTCCAGTGGGATTTTTCTGCACCCACTATTATCCATTTTCACATTTTCCCTAATAGGCTACCCGTTCTTAAATTTTGGACGGGTGTATTCATGTGATTCCAAAGACAACAACTTACTAAAAAATGATAGGACAAGAGTATGAACAAGTGATTTTGGAGTGTTACTTGCTTAATATGCAATGACTCATTAAAATCAGTGGTTGCAATGACTAGCGAGTGTCATTAGTGCATGGACAATACAACATTATAATCCCCACCCGTATCAGAGGAGTTATAAACTACACTGCTAGTACCCATATTTGAAAGCATCATCGAATACTTGGTACACACAATTAACAACATGTAATTTACACGACATCTTGACATATTTAGCACATGACCCATTTGTGTGAATGTTATCTGCAAGGCGGCAAGGCAATCATTAATCAATTTTGCCATAATAAGGGGAGGGAGGAAGCACTTTATTCAAATCACCAGGGTTGTGCACTCATTAAAAAGGAAAGCATTTATCAAAAAGAACAGGGCTGGAGTATATTGATTTTATTCCCAAAGGAAACAGGGTTGGAAGTATTTATTCCAACGAATGCGGAAATATTAATCATTCGCAATACTTAACCTTTTATTTCGAACCAAACCTAAGGGAAGTACTTTTTCCAAATCATCACAATTACCAAAGACATCTAGTTTTGGGGCACACAATACTCAAAATTTAGGAAAGGAACTATCCTAATGATTCAACTCTCAAATTTATCCTGCCTGATGCAAGGTGTGTTGTAACCAACACATTATTCACATTGTTCATGTACATCATACCAAGTTCAAAGTATAATAACCACAATACTCTTTGAGTCATATTACCAGGCTCACAATGTAATTATGATTACAATTTATACAAGGCCTACAGGATCCGCTTACAATGGTTGTCATTCATTATTATTTTCACTAGGCCTCAATTAGATGATCATTTAATTAAGCCCATGTCAGAGTGATGAGTGATGAGTGTGGATGTGTGATGAGTGATGTGTGAGGATGGGTGATGAGGGCGGATGGGTGGATGTGTGATGGGTGATGTGTGAAGCTGGTGGTAGTGGATGAGTGAATGTGTGAGGTGATTGAAGATGGTGGGTAGTGATGAGTGAAGGGTGGGCCGGTGTGACAGTGATGGGTGATGGGGGTGTGAATGAAGGAGGGTGAGTTTTAATGAGGAATGATGTGTGAAAATTACAGCAAACCTGAAATTATGATAATATACATTTTACTTTTTTTTACATTTACAACATGTGTGAGGCCAAGTAGAGAAACACCAAAATCGGCATCCACCCTCTTTATTTAATATTAACCTTAGCTAGCCTAGTTAATTCCAACCAAAGGGACATAACTCCAAAAACAAAACTACATGAAATTTGAAATATTATTATTATTATTTATTTATTATGAGGACAAACTAATTGTATTATTATCTTTTTATTATTTATTTATTTAATAAAAACCACCGGAAAAGCATTCAGAATGAGTAGGCTCACATTTCCTTGAGCCACAAAATACACAAACCTACCAAAATCACGCAAACCCTACATGCATTTTAGACTAAGACGCATGCGCCGTTTCTATACTAGTGACATCAATCATTACATATGCAATACAACATCGCGCCATGCAATATGCAAATAATGCAGGACATCGCGCACCAAAAGGTCGGCCTACCTATTGCGTATCCACGCAGCGATCACCATGAAACAGCAAACACGCATTAGGATATTTGCACCATGAAAAATCACAAGAGAAATCCATTCTCACACGCAATTTGCACGCTTCTAACTAGGCAAATGTCAACGCAAAAGTGCCGCTTCTACTTCAAACAATCAGCCGTAGGATCTCTAGATAAAGCATAAATACTCCAATTCTGGAAAATCATCGAGAACACAAGTGAATTTTGACGACATTCATTTAGGCCAAATGACAATCTTGCTCACATAACAACTTTACACAGTGAAAAACAACAACTCGTGCATGGGTTGTCTCATAGTGCATATATTTACACATAAAATCACAATATGAAGTTGCACGATGGCCTATACGTTTACCATGACACTCACCCAATGCTTACACACCGGTAAGTCAATACACCTAAATATCAGGCGGAAAACTGGTCAAAATATCGTATTCCTTTTACAATTTTGCAAACTCGTAAAAAACGGCGAACTTTTTGTGGCCCACACTTCTCTCGATCCGGGAACGGCGCATGTAATAACAACAAGTCGAAAGCTTAAAGGCACACCTGTTTTGTAACTCCATGTGAAATATGACCTAATACAATAAAATTTAAGACTAGTGGATTCGATATTCTGTACCGTTACTTCCCGTCACAATAGTCTTGACTTTGAAACCTGAAAAGCTGCCATTTTGCCATTTCAAGGTCAAGACTAACATTTTGTACTATTAAAGTTGCAAAATGAGTTTGTCATGAAGTGGCCCTAGTGTTATGCCAAATGCAGATAGTGACCCTACGCACCATTGGTATGTTGGGGTAAGGCTTAATTTTTAAAGTGCACCATCATCTGTTTCGAAGTCTTGAAAAGCTACATGGACAATTTCTTCATGGGAGTTAATACCCGCAGATACGACGAGTAGACATGATTACCTACCCACTAGAAGTACACTCGCGGCGGGATTCTGTGTTAATTTTTACCGACGTTAAAGACGGATAGGGTACATAAGCAGCTGTCTCCACGGTCGAGGAGTAGTAGTAGTTAGCTACATGTTACGCTGGGATTTCAGCATGCAGGAAATTCTCATGGCCCAATTTTGTTTTTTTAGATATTTGTTTGCATGTTATTTCCTTCTTTTTTAATTAAAATGTGCAGGCAGGAATATGGGTTTTTTATGATGCCTGATTTGAATGTCTATAATGATTTTCGTAAAAAAACAATTTTAAAAAAATTGCTAAAACGGAGAGAACAAGTGTATTGCGCCCTCATTTCATGAAATTTTATCCACTCTCAAATGGCACCGTTAGTAACCACGGAGTAGCACGTGGTAGCTGCATGTTCTACTCGGTTTCTCTCTACACCCAAATCCACCTTCTCTCCATAGTGGGGAACTACCTGGTAGGCCCTTGGGAGTAGGTACAGCAGAGTAGCACATCCTAATTATCCTAATAACTGTGTACTTGTAAGCCCTATCTTGCAGCGTTACTGCCTCGCAATTAGCCTAATGTGTACTGTGCAGTAGCGCCCAGTTAGACACAGTGTAGCTGCCGTATAGGCTGCCACTGTGAATAAGCAACGCAGTGCGTGTTGCTCATGAAAATGCGGGGGAAAGTTTTATGTGGGTTGGCAAGGGACCACATGCATCCCCAGTGCTGCAAAGTATGAGATGAATTAATTTACACAAGTATCAGCATTCTTCATCAAAGCACAATAAAATAACTTTGTGTAATTTTGCACGCTTCTAACTAGGCCAAATTTCAACGCAACAGTGCCGCTTCTACTTCAAAATCACCGCTAGGATCTCTAGATCAGCATAAACTACTCAATTCTGGAACATCATCGAGAACAAAAGTGAATTTTGACGACATTTCATTTAGGCCAAATGACAATCTTGCTCACCTATACAATTACACAGTGAAAAACAACTCGTGCATGGTGTCTCATAGGGCCTAATATTTCACATAAAATCACAATTATGAAGTTGCACGATGGCCTAATACGTTTACAATGACACTCACCCAATGTTCTTCTACACACCGGTAAGTCAATACACCTAAATATCAAGCGAAACTGGTCAAAATATGTTATTCCTTTTTACAATTTGCAAACTCGTAACACGGCGAACTTTAGCTGGCCACACTCTCCTCGATCCGACTGCGCATGCTCATAACAACAAGTCGAAAGCTTAAAGGCACACTCTGTTTTTAACTCCATGTGAAATATGACCTAATACAATAAAATTTAAGACTAAGGTGGATGCGATATTCTGTACGCTTCCATTCCCGTCACAATAGTCTTGACTTTGAAACCTGAAATAGCTGCCATTTTGCATTTCAAGGTCAAGACTAACATTTGTACTATTAAATGTTGCAAAATTGAGTTTGCCATGAAGTGGCCTAGTGTTATGGAAATGCAGATAGATACCCTACGCACCATTTGGTGTGGGAAGGACTTTAATTTTTAAAGTGCACCATCACTCTGTTCTAATTCTTGAAAGCTACATGGCCAATTTCTTCATGGTAGTTACAATACCACGCAGCTACCACCGAGTAGACATGGATTACCTACCCACTAGACGTACACTCGCTGGCTGGGATTCTGTGTATTTTTGCCGCTTAAAGACGGATAGTGTACATAAAGCAGCTGTCTCCACTGTCGCGGAGTAGCTACATGGTTACACTGGCTTTCAGCACGCACGGTAATTCTCATGGCCAATTTTGTTTTTTAGATATTTTTGGCATTTATTTGCCTTTTTTAATTAAAATGTGCAGGAATATGGGTTTTTTTATGATGCCCGATCTGAATTTTATAATGATTTTCGTAAAAAACAATTTAAAAAATGCTAAACAGAGAACAAGTGTATAGCGCCCTCATTTCATGAAATTTTTATCCACTCTCCAAATGGCACCGTAGTAACCACGGAGTAGCTACGTGGTAGCTGCATGTCTACTTAGGTTCTCTCTACACCACATCCACCTTCTCTCCACCTAGTGGGGAACTACATGGTAGCCATTGGGATAGGTACAGCAGAGTAGCCACATCACTGTATACCTAATAACTGTGTACTTTGTAAGCCCTATCTTGCAGCTACTGCCTCGCAATTAGCCCAGTGTGTACTGTGCAGTAGCTGCCACGGTAGACACAGTGTAGCTGCCGTATAGGCTGCCACGTGAATAAGAAAACGGCTGTGTACATGAAAATGCTGGGGAAAGTTTTAATCGGGCCACATGCATCCCCCCAAGTGCTGCAAAGTATGAGATGACATTACATTACACGAGATCAGCATTCTTCAATCAAAGCACAATAAATAACTTTGTGTAATTTTGCATCATAAACATCATTTATTCAATTTCTTGCACTGAATATTTCCAAATCCAGCATGGAACATTATTTCTAGTTATAATTCAATAAGGCTTCAATACATAACCAGTTAGGTTTATTTACATGCTTTATTATTGCTTGAACATGTATTTAGGAGAGACTATACAATGCACAAATGTACAGCTATTTTGTCAAAATTGTGATACTATGAATAACCAAGCTGAAAATTTGCAAATGAAATGATCTTATATAACACTCACAGATGATCCACAGGAAAACAAGTTACTATTTGGAGATTGTGCTATGGATAGTTAAATGTACAGTATAATGAATGCTAAAATTTTTGATAAATGTGATTTGATCTGAAAAAAAAATCATCAGAATATCGCATTTAGTCAGTTTCAAGACTGCCTGGGTGTTGGTTGAGAGTTTTTTGTTATTTGGATGTAGCAATTGCATCTTCAAATGAAGACAAATATGGGCACAAAATTGTTTGCCGGGCCAGCGACACCTTTGTAGTGTGGTATCCCTGGTCATGTACCCCAACGTGTTCAAAAAGGTTGAAAGTGAATTTGAAATTCTCCCGCCCCCATTTGACCAATCACATGTGTAAGTTTGTGGATTTGTCGTTGTGCAAATGCATTCTTTTCTATACTCCCTTTATTTGTAAAATTGCTTGCCTCATATCCTCCTGGACAGATAATTTTTGTGCATCTCCCATATAATGTTATGACATTTTAGTAACCTGTTGGGGAGGCTGTCCCTGCTTCAAAACTGAGAAAGCAACTGATGGTCAGCTACAATAATTAACCGTAACATAGACTGATAGGACTTTATATAACTCCCGAAGTTGCAGTCCATGACTTCATGATAACTTTGAAGAGTTAAATAACATGCAAGAAATCCCAGAAAAGAATACTTAATGGTATCACAAGATTCAATAAACCTTATTTAAATACTCTATCACACCGCACATACAGAAACAAACTGGAAAGACCATTTACATCCAACACTCATAAATCTTAAATATTATAACCCTGTCATATATTTATATTATCTCACAGTTTATATACAAATAACACAATCTGTCATATTCTTATTACCAGTACACAGTTAAGTGACACGATCTTGCCCTAAGATTTGGATATAGATTGCACTGTAGCAATGGTCTTTGAATCCCTCCACAATCCCAGTAGTATGAAGATGATAAGACCTAGAGTTCATGTGATACATTTCTCAAGTAAAAAAAAAAAAAAAAAAAAATCCCCTCCCTCATTTGACCAATCAACTGGATTTGTGGTTGTGCTAATGCACATTTCCTATATGCCCCCCTCCCCTTTATGTGAAAAATTGCTTGCCCCACTCGCTCATATCCTCCTGGATAGATAATTATTAATAAATCCCCTTCCTTGTGTTATGACATTTTAAGTAACCTGTTGGGTAGGCTGTCCCTGCTACCCAAATGAGAGAGAAACTATGTCAAATTAACTGTGACAAAGACTAATTGGACTTAACAGTAAATTAACTTCCAAAGTTGCAGTCCATGGCCACATAAAATTTTGAATAACTAGTAAGAAATTTCAGAAAAGAATACTTAATGGTATCACAAGATTCAATAAACCTTATTTAAATACTCTATCACACCGCACATACAGAAACGAACTGGAAAGACCATTTACATCCAACACTCATAAATCTTAAATATTATAACCCTGTCATATATTTATCTTATCTCACAGTTTATATACAAATAACACAATCTGTCATATTCTCAATTACCAGTACACAGTTAAGTGACATGATCTTCGCTTGGGATTGTGGAAGTCATTATAGATTGCAAATGAATGTTTTTTGAATCCCTCCACAATCCCATTATGAAGATGATAAGATCTAGAGTTCATGTGATGAGTTTCTGAAGGCACACATATTGTGTATCACAGAACTATGTACTTTAGGAGATGAGAATATGATAGCTGGTGGTCAAATTATGTACAAATTGTTTTTTGTTGGTAGACAGACTATTAGCTAGCTTGTCCTTCGAGTTCTTTACAAATGCGATAATTTGTATTGGAAGTCCATTGGCAAGCTCCATTCTTTTTTGTGCAGCTAGAGTGCAATTTCTCACATTCACCTCCTTCGTAAAAACATGTTGTTCGTTCGGCTTTTCCGATTGCATTACCTTGGAAAATCATTGCGTTACCATGGAAAAAAGGTGCATTACCATAGGAATTTGGAGAATGACGTGGTATATAATCTGCAATCTGGAGTGGAGAAAAAATACAAATGTATTCTGTTATTAATGACATATACTGAAGATCATTCAAATCTTTAAATGATTTTAAGTCCAAAAAAGGGGATGACCCAATTTAAGTGCATATAGTTTTCATCTTGATTGAATAGCCTTCACCACCAAAACCCCATCAGTTTTGTGCCGATATTTCAACCCATTTTGATGCGAGAGCTAAAACTGTGATATTGTAATCCCCATAGAGTAAATCAAAATGGGGCACATTTTTGCTCATAACATCCAAACCAAACATTCTTAAGCCCTATGATTTCATAGGATAAATGAGAAAGGTTTCTTCAGACACTAAATATTTTACCACTTTAGGTAAAATGTTGGGTTCTGGGAATGAAGCTATTAGCGATCGGACCATGGCCCTTTAAGATCTAAAATTTACTCTTCAAGGTGAGTCTAAAATTTAAAAATTCTGGGATTTAACTGACCTCACACTTCTGACAGTATCTATTGTAGAAATGTTTCAGCCCCTGTCTCTGTGCTTGTGTGATTTCAGTCCATTCAACATTCCAAAGGCAGCTTTGTATTGCCAGTCGGTCTGTGTAGTCATGATATTCAGCTGAAAATAGAATAGGGAAAAGTTGCACAAAATTAAAAATTTTGTCACATCTACAAAGGTAGTTCATTGGTGATAGGTATGAACAAGTAGAAGACTTTAATTTTGTCTTTAAGCCACTCCCAAATGCAATGGCCCAAATCATACTGTTAATTATATCACTAAATTTAAAGTCTTACTGAGTCCCATCTTTTCATTTGTGATTAACACTGCATGTGATGTCTTTATCACTGCGGTGTCTTAATTTCTGTTGTCAGGTAATTTATAGCCGTGGATGTTATTTCTTTTTTAAATATAGTATTATCAGCATGGTAGCTACCAGTGCGTTTGGAGTCAAATAGAGTTCACACTGTGCAGAGCGCATCATTAACTCCCTGACATCAGGGAATGCAGAAGAATTGACATGATTGGGGTAGGGGTATTAAAGAATTGACATGATTGGGACAGGCATAATTATATTAATTGAAGGTTTGACTTGAATCAATGAAGTTCTGAAAATCTAATTGGGATAGACATTTTAGAAAAACTCAGACAACAATAAAAAATGGTGATGGTGTTTGAGAGAAAATGTTTCACCCTGTGTCTGTTTTGTGAGTACTACCATAGGATGTGATTTTTGAATAGGAAAATCCAAAATACACACCCTGGTCTTGTTCCCTTATATGGCGAGGCTAGATCCATTTTACAGTATCTCTGTGATAAGACCCTCCCCTCATCCCTGAAAAAAAAAAAAAAAAAAAATTAAGGTGGGTTGCACGAGTTTAAGGGGGGTTTAAGGGGATTTTTGGGTTTAAGGGGGGTATTTGCAGCTGATTATTTAAAAATTTGTAAACCGCTCCCGCCAGGGGGATTTAGCGGTTCGAGAACCGCGACGTGTATTTTTTAAATATAGTATTATCAGCATGGTAGCTACCAGTGCGTTTGGAGTCAAATAGAGTTCACACTGTGCAGAGCGCATCATTAACTCCCTGACATCGGGGAATGCAGAAGAATTGACATGATTGGGGTAGGGGTATTAAAGAATTGACATGATTGGGACAGGCATAATTATATTAATTGATGGTTTGACTTGAATCAATGAAGTTCTGAAAATCTAATTGGGATAGACATTTTAGAAAAACTCAGACAACAATAAAAAATGGTGATGGTGTTTGAGAGAAAATGTTTCACCCTGTGTCTGTTTTGTGAATACTACCATAGGATGTGATTTTTGAATAGGAAAATCCAAAATACACACCCTGGTCTTGTTCCCTTATATGGCGAGGCTAGATCCATTTTACAGTATCTCTGTGATAAGACCCTCCCCTCATCCCTGCTGAGTAGTATTTCAGGGTCCAGATTCTTCTACCCAGAAATACACCTATTCTCAATGTTTCTGATGTAAATGCTGTGATATTTCTTCAGCCCAATAGTTGACAAAATTGGTATTTTACCACAAAATGAAAGGCACTTTAAAATACCCCTAAGAGTGAGATAGTCCATTAGGGGGTTGTTCTCAACCTGTTAGTTTTAGCCAAGGGGGAAACTTTCCCCTGCTTCGCTTCCTCCCCCAGTTGTTGTTCAATTGCTCTGACTCCTTGATGTTTTGTACATGTAGGCCTGACTACTTGGCCTGTTTTATACAAGCATGCCTAACTTTTTAACAAACTTTGAACATACACTACACATACTCACCAGATATAAGGTACTTCATGCCTTCCTGTAGATCAGGTCTTCCACACAAAATGTCATCGTCTGGTGTGAAGATGTGCAGGATTTTCCCTGTTTCTGGCATGAACTCTTCACCTTTGTATATCCTCTTCACTTTGATTGCGTACTCGATCTCGTGGGGAAATAGTATGTTACCAGTGGGAACCGTTGTTTTTCTGACAACTTCACCTCGAACAACTATAAAGGAAACAATCAAAATAAAAAAAAACAGGAAAGAAGATTGGTCTAGATTGACCTAAATAAAACACTTTATACAAGGTGAACGAACGATTAGATATGCAGAGTACGATTTTCCCGCTTTAGTCAAATTTAGTCAAAATTACCAACTGTTCAAAACAAATTTAAATTACATAGAATGAAATGTCATAACTATATACTTGTAATTCTCATCCATTTTTTAAACAAATGAGTTTAAAGTGAAGTTTCACAGATATCTGTTAAAAATATTTGAAAAGCATAAAAAATCTTCTTGGCAATTTTTTTGAGACAAACATGTGTGGCAGCTTTGTGATTTACTTTTTAAGCCTGATAGGCTACTGAATTAAATTGAATGAATCTCTACATGCAGTTGTCCAGATGGAAATTACAGTCATTTGTTAAGTTTCCTATGAAACCAATAAAACTGTCAGCATTTAGAAATCCCAATTCTATCTGTTTTATAGAATAATGATAATCAAAATTAAGTGTATTACATGTATAATAAAATAATTTGTAAACTTAAAGCATTTAGCAGTTTAAATATTGTCCTTGCCTGGGGTTATAATTATATTCATGTTATTTGTTTTTAAGTTTATTTGATAATTGAGACTGCAAAGGTTTAGTTTTCAAATTTGAATCATTTGTAACAAACAATAGGAAATAGGACACGTTTGCCAGAAGCTACCCAGGTAAAAGAATAAGATTTGGAAAAAGAGATTAACTGTTCTGAAAAGAACCAACACTGAGAATATTAATTAGTCAAAAATGTGTTTTATTTGACTAATTAAAATTAGTCATGCAAATCACTTGTTTTATCATTCATAAAATGTACTTCAGTACTGGAAACATGTTTGCTATGCTGGAAGATAACCTTCCCATATTTAAATTAGTTTCCATGATTACAAAATATTTTCATTACCTCTAAATTTACACTTTAAAATGACTAATTAATGACTGATGAATTTGAATTTGTCAAATGACAAATAAATTGACTAATTAAAGACGACTTAAGACTTGTCAAATGATTAGAATTAGTTATTGAAGCACAAAAATGACGAATTTAAGTACACATTGGCCATTTGCTAATTAGTCATTTGACGAATTTTGTAATTAAAAAGTCAAAATTTTCAAGTTGTAGAAATATTTGCAATTATGACATTTAATCTGAAAATCTTTAAAAAGCATTCTTTTTATTTCAAACTACTTTTTAGCACTATTTTGTGGATTATAAAAAAGAATTATGTGCATGACTAATATTTAATTAGTCAAATAAGACACTTTTTTTGACTAATTAATATTCTCAGTGAACTAGTTTGCCCTCATTTTTGAAAGGTGAATAGTAGTTTAAGTTGTGCAAATTTGAGCAACAAGTATTTAAACCTAATTTTGTAATGGGTAGAATCTCAAAATATATTTTTTGAATTGTCAACATGATAAAAATGGTCCAGTGACCTAGTTAGAAAAGGATTATATAACTGTTAGCTCATTTTTATCCAACGTTCTATACACATTTAACTAATGTCCACTACTTACCCAAGTCAGCTCTGCAGACCAGTTGCTGTGGGTGCTCATTCCTACAGGAACATCCCAGAACTTGTTCTATGGCAAGGAGAAATGTAGCTAGTCCAGCTAAGAAATTCAGGTGTGCTCCTTCTATCTTCATGATTAGTGATGGGTGATGGGCTGAGATGTGTTGATCAAGTTTGAATTCTGTCACTGTAAATGAGCTAGACAGGCCAATGTCAGTGAACAGCAAAAGATGAAGGCAAATGCTGTAGAAGGCAATCAATTAGTGTCCTCTTGTGATAAATACTTGATTGTAAATGTTGAAACCAGTTAACACCACCATGACTTTTATCTTATTTTGGGAGTTGTGACTAGGATGTTACATTAAATGTCCTTCCTCATTCTGAAAAAGTCCCCAAATTGCATTGTGCAATATCATAACCACAAAAGGAGGAGGTAGAGTAAATGTAACAGCCACATTCTCATATCACCAGTGGGGTGCCCACAACTTTCTATCTTGCGTACTCTGATACCCGCCGGCAGCAGGGCGGTAGTCAAACACTTCCGGGCAGGATTCATACTCCAGTGGCTCAGTCAGTTAAGACGTCTTGAGGGTCTGATGTGACAACTGCGCGCTTGCCCAAACCTCAGCCATTCATTCAGACTAAATATTACTCCCACGTGTTCAGGGCTTTGCTTTAGCGTTGAAAACCAAGAAGTGTGCTGGCTCCCTTGGGGCCTTGGTATGTTTAGGTTATGTTATGGCATCTATTTTTAACCACATAGACCTCAAGTCAATATTTCTGTCATATGAATGTGCTGTAAAAAATGTGAAAATAATGTTTTTCACATACGGAAAGTATATTTGAAAAATTGTTTGAATTCTACTTTAATTAAAATGTGTGTAATCAACATTTTTGCCCAAATAAAGCAGCATATTATAAGAGGCATTACAGCATTGATAGGAAGTTTTGTAACAAGATGATTTGATAGAACAACAAATCAGAACCAAATCTTATCTGTGTGTGAGTCTGTGGTAAAATCTTTGTATTGTCTGCAAGAAGCACATAGGGATTGCTGTGGTAGTGTGTGTGTGTGTGTCTCTGGTAAAAATGTTGACCCAAATGTTGACCCTAAACATAATTGCTCACTGTTTCCACATATGTGAGCACATTTTCACAGGGCTTGCACAAGTTACCCCCTCAAGAGTAGGTCATTAGAGGTCATGGCCCCAAAATGTTCAGATTTATCAAATTGCTTGGCGTTTCCAAATGTGTTGCTCAATTTTCATGACACTCGGATGCCATGGTCTTTGGGTTGTGTCACACATGTTGGTGACCGCATGTGACCTTCTTGACCTCATGTGACCTTCCCCTTTGTCCCCATCCACAAACCGCGACGGCAGATGACACATGCATTCGGTGAATGCTGTATTTTTAAAAAAAATTGCCTTAATCCAAGGCCGTATGCAGGATTTATTTAGGGGTGCGGGACTTCGAAAAAGTGGACCTTTTTAAAAGTGAACTTAACCCCCTAAAAAGTGGACCTTCTCTACATTTTGGACCTTTTTATTAAAGGTCCATGGCCCGATCGCTATTAGCCTCGTCCCCAGAAGCCCCAGATTTTACCGGAAGTGGTCAACATTTTGGTATCAGAAGAAAGCTACTATTTTTCTCATTTACCATGTGAAATCTTAGAGCCAAAGGATGTTTGGTTTGGAAGTTATGAGCGAAAATATCCGACATTTTGGTCGACCAATATTAATTTTACACAGTACTCTATGGGGCTTATAAAATCACGTTTTTAGCTCTCGCATCAAAACGGATTGAAATATCGGCGCGAAACTTTACAGATGGGTTTTTGTAGTGAAGGCCAGTCTATCAAGATGAAAACTTCATATCCTCAAATCGGGCCATCCCCCTTTAAAAAAGCAGCAAAAAGTGAACCTCTTGCCCATCTGTGTAAGTTGGGGGTGCAATTGCATTCCCATTCATTTCCATTCACTTCTTGAAGGTAATAGCATTATTTATTAGAATGTTCAACTTTAAACTAGGTATGTTCAGGATATTATGGCCCATTTCAATGTCAAATGAGGATGACAAAGTATTTCCTGATTACCATGGCAAAAAGTACATCCAGACCAGGGGAAATGATTGCCGCCATAGCAACAGTAGTGACAAAACTGGGCTTCTTTAATTTTTTAATGATAGACTCTTACTGTCATGCATGTTACTATGAGCTTCTGCTTTTAGGAGAAAAACCCCACTTAATTAACCAGACATCTGACATTTAAAATAAAATAACCCCAGAAGCCATAAAACAATAACAACCAATTAGTTAAATCAAACTTGATGTCATCTAAGTGTAAGTGTGAAATCACAAGCTATAGGCCTAGACATTTTAAACAATAAACATATTTTACATACTTATAGAATTTTCATATTGATGTTTAAGGTTGCACACCACCAAATAAATTGCCATTGGTTTATGTACAAAATGGCCCTAATTAAAACGTAAATTTCTCATTAACAAAGCGACTTAGTTGCTTTAATTATGCATTACCTTGGACTGCTAGACCGCTGCATCCCATTCAGCAAGAAGAATCCATAAGTTGACCACGGAGTTTTCGAGCTAAAAAAAAAAAAAAAAAAAAATTAACCAGACATCTGACATTTAAAATAAAATAACCCCAGAAGCCATAAAACAATAACAACCAATTAGTTAAATCAAACTTGATGTCATCTAAGTGTAAGTGTGAAATTACAAGCTATAGGCCTAGACATATTAAACAATAAACATATTTTACATACTTATAGAATTTTCATATTGATGTTTAAGGTTGCACACCACCAAATAAATTAACGAAGCGACTTAGTTGCTTTAATTATGCATTACCTTGGACTGCTAGACCGCTGCATCCCATTCAGCAAGAAGAATCCATAAGTTGACCACGGAGTTTTCGAGCTACTGAAGCATAAAGACAACAATGAGTTCCGATCCCCTCTGAACTGTGGCTTCTAGTCAAAATATTCCTATGGGATGGGTGTAAAATTAGTACTGTAATTACTCAGTAGTAAGCCTCACGACACCTTTTTTTCTTGATATTTTGCTGATTTTTACCTTTAAAATAATTTCTAACACAAAATATGGCCCAGGAAGTTCCAGTTTCTACTATTTTTCAATTTGAACTTAGACGTCACTTTTTTTTTACCTTTTTCCCAAACACTTTTCGGCCAGAGGGTGCCAGACCAGATTTATTTAGTGGTGTGAAATCTTAAAGACACTATCAGTGATTTGCTTAATCAGCAATCTAAAAAACATCAAAAATCAGATTTTTGCATGTATGTAAAAACCCCCCAGTACAGGTACCTAACATACCCTGCAAATGAAGAAGACCAGAAGCACCCAATAGGACAGAACGCGGAGATTTTAGTCTTTACTGTCCGTTCGGACCTTACTACAACACGTATTGGAATGGAGAATCGTCTCTTGGAAAACCAAAAAAACTGGCCGTTTTCTTTTCTTCCTTTTTTCTGTCACACAGCTGGAAAGCTAACTTATGAGATTCTACAGACTCATCCTCACTTTAAGCTATTCCTGCAATTTAAATATTTTTCAAATCATTGATAGTGTCTTAAGTCTATCCCATTTGATAATAAGTTAAATAAGTTATAAGTACAACTGAGTGACTACAAGTGAATCATTGCTTAACTTTGTTTTTGTAAAGTGTGTGCAAAGGTAAGTGATAGTCAGCCCACGGTGTATCACGTACATCTTGTTAATGCACTGAGTGGTCCGATGTTTAGACAGTTTTGAAAAATGATATTCTGAAAGTTGATTTCTATTTCAACTGGAATCCGCTTGTACTATTCGGTTGATGCTAACCCACAGCAGAGATTGTGGGAGAGAGATTCAGGAAAGAAATAGAGTAAGATTTTTGTGGGTGATTCAGGAAGTTGCTAACTTTTGCCCTCAACATTGTGAAATTTAGGCAATTTAAATGACCCAATTTATAATGAGAATTAAGCTATCACTATTATACTCAAACACAAGAAACTTATGACAAAATTGTTCAGATCTGTAGCATTGAATTCAATCAACAACTAGTATGCCTTTCCATTACTACCCTCTAAGAGTGATTTCATGTAAACGTGTGATAACTCCCTGGGATTCTTTATGGAAAGGTGGGTACAGGAGGTGTTGCCAAGATGGGTAACATTTTCAGGCTTTTTGGTGTATATATGGGTCACGAATTTGTCAAAAACTAGTATATAGGAAGAGTGCTCTTTCAAAATTTTCTCCAAAATCTGTAAAATATGCTACTTTAACAATTTTTCCATAATTTTGGCAAAGTTTACTTAATTTTGAACTTAAAATTTGTGATTGCAAGGACTTGATGGGAATGTTTCACAGAAATATGACCATTGATCCACAGAACCTGACATCCAAAATTACAACTTATAATTGAGGTACATTTCATGATTCTAGCACCTTCTGTTTTATTTATGGTTCATTAGATATTGTTGAGAAAAGCCTCTTCCCACAATTTTAGTTGATACCGATCTTGCAGTTTGATGTTATAAGCAAATGCTTGTATCACAGGTTCCCATGCTAATGTACTGTATTTTATGGACAGAGAATACAAACTTGCGAATTTCTTACAGATACGATTGAATTTGCAATTAAGATTCGGTACACATGCGTTACTAAGACTAACGGTTCAGATGATATAAAAATATCAACTTTTTTAGGGTAAGTGGGGGGGTGAGGCTGTGGATCAATAAATACCCCTTTAACTCTAAAACTATATCCTGATATAACCCTCACAATGCATAATAAAGCATGAGGCGGCTATTTGCAGTTACTCATATAATGCTACTATCATCAATTAGCTGATCTATGCTTTATTCCACATTATGCAGCTATATGAAGGTGTTGTCAGCAAGCTCTTCCTTCCCAGATTCAATTGTGTTTCTTTTAATCTTCATTTTGTATTGGAATTTTGTGAGATCTTGTGACTTTGTTCACTGAAAATGTCTACTTTTTCAATCTGCACTTGTGGAGGTTTTTTATAAAGATGAAGCTCACCTCGTCGCTGGAAAGTTGACTTTTTTCCCATTTTTTTTCAAATGTTGGACCTTTTTATTAAAAAATCAGCAAAAAGTGAGCCTTTTTGTCCCTTTTAGTGGAATTTTTTGAGGGTGTGACTGCATCTACATCACACACGGCCTGATTTAGGGAGTTAGGGAAGATATCAGTAGCTTCCCACAATGCATTGCTTCCATTGGAAATTTTTGTACATGTTGTCATGTGAATCGTTAGAGATGAAACATTCTTAAAATGCAAGTTTGTGATCAGTACTGTCAATTTAGCCATGTTTCATCACTAACGATTCACATTAGTACCTGTACAAAAACCTCCATTGGAAGCAATGCATTGTGGGAAGCTACTGAAAGCTTCTCTTGTATTAAGCATCTTGCAGAGAAGAACAAAAATGACTGGAAAAGAACACTAATAAAAAATCGGTCATTTCACTGGGGCAGAGAGATGCAATCAGTGGGAAATGATAAATATTACGTGGACTTAGCCAGGGGATTATGATATGTCTTGTGCCCTGAAGCCCTTCCCTTAGATCAGCTATCAAACATGCTTTCTGAGAATTGTGATATATCATAGTAATATGAGTGATGATTGATGATTACATACATGTGAAAAATCTGACTTTTGAGTGTGATGATGTTACATACATGTAACAGCTACCAAAAAAGAACAAATTAATGTATATTCTAATTGATGATTTTCCTATTCCACTTAAATAAAAGGTGCAACCTTATTTAAAGGTTCAAACAAGAGGTGTCCCTAACAAATGTGAAAAATCTGATTTTTGCATTATAAAATATCCCCATCTGAAAGGATTAAGCTGAGAACTGTTTCTTTTGTACAAAAATTGTGAAATTTCTAACTTCCTATAGGAGCAAATAGGAAATTCAGCCTATGGTTTCTCTTGAAATATAAGCATATACAAATCACCTTTGTTTTCATTTTAAATTATTCTGTAGACAAATAAAAGGTAAGGATTCCATTGTGTGCCTAATCTATATGAAATCGCTACATATCACAGAAAATATGGATGACTTGAAAATACGAAATTTCTTCAATTTGCTTTAGACCCAGAGGATATTTTGAATCAATCCCATAATGCATTGCAATGTGCCTATACTGTACTGTACAGTACTTAGGGATAAAGTGTTCAAGAAGTTTAAGGACCACAAGACATCTCATGATCATGCCAAATATTCCCTAAGTACTAGCACCTTGTAAGATAAAATGAGTGTAAAGGGTTTTTGTGTGTTAAGAATAGAAATTTTGTGGGATCACATGACCTTGTTGAGGCAAAATTTCCCAAAACTGGTGCATTGTGGGATTGACTCATAACACCCTCTGGTCTAGACCATTGGAATAATATAGATATATTTTACATATAAAATAACAAACCCCAAAATATAAGAGGCCAAAGACATCCAGGTAATTTGTAGGGCTAACTATAAGTTTGCTGTAACTTTAATCAACAAATGTGTCTATTACACGAATATCATAGTCGTACTCATTGATATTAAAAACACAAAGGTCACAGACTGGTCAAACAGGGTGCATGCCATGGGAATCCACTCCGTTGTGTGTTTTCTTGGGTTAAAAACCATTTCCGTCCTCTGCTGAATAAATTTCGCTGGAGTCATTTTATTAGAAAATCGTTCTGTTTACTTATGATTTGGTCTCAATAATTTCAGGTGAGGGCTAATGTGATAGGGATGAATTCGATATTCTGCCACCACATCCTTCAGCATTCAGTTTATTCCCTTGTGGCTGCCAAATTCACCATAGGGTGGTGGTACAATACAAAATTCTTTCCCAAGCGATAAAATCAAAACCACCCTAATAGGGTAAAATTTAAATTTTAAATTGTCCATACAAACAATTGAATAGCGCCTCCTATTGGGATAGCACTGCTATTTTGTTCCTTCTCACCAAGTTTTTCATATGAAGAAGTGCACAATTTTTTCTTGACCTATCTGTTACTTTTAAGGTATTTCTACAAAATTTTACAACAGAATCTTTGCTAGTGCCTTTTAATAAAGTATTGTGAAGTGAAATGTTTTGTTAAAGCTTGGATTAGCCACCAGCCAAGGAAGGTGTGGCTGAAAAAATCAGACTATTTACATCACACGCCCCTTGCTTTTTACCCAAAATCAGACGAAAGTAGGTTAAATTTCAAGACAGCGAGGCGGAAAGACGGCAGAGTGGGGGAGGAAAATAGAATCACCGGTTTGAAGTTAGACCGGAAATTTCCCCCATAACATATTGCGTGTTATGCGCCGGAAAACCATGACAAATGCGGCATATTTCACATTGCTCTCCTTCATGTAAGTATGGCCGTAGATAATCTGCCCCATATTGATGGCGTAGTTTGGTAATGTTATACCTGTCATCACATTGTCATAATATCCGTTTCCTATCTGTGGAAAAGTTAAAGGCACTATCAGTGATCTGTCCGAAGGAGTCAAAATATTTGAAATTTACAGGAATAGCTTACAAGTGTAGGATAAGTCCGTAGAATTTTCATGTTATTTTTTCCAACTAAAAAACTGATAGAAAAGAAAGAAAACAGCACAAAGATATGAATCTCCATTCAATTACGTGTTGTAGTAAGTGTCCGTACGGACAGTAGTGACTAAAATATCCGAATTTGTCTTTATTAAGCAACTTTTGGTCGTATCATTTGTAGGGTATGTTAGGACACCTATACTTGTTACAGAGATGCAAAAATCTGATTTTTGATGATTTTTTGATTTAATAGCAAATCACTGATAGTGCCTTTAAGTAAGGAGAGAGAGAGAGTGAGAGAGCGGTTGTATAATGTTACTCTGGTCTGTCTCAGTCTCATCTAATTAGCGGCCTCGGTTAATTTGAGTAATTATATTCTCAACTTATCAGGCAAATCAAAATTGAATGAAGTTGAGCAAATCTACCACAACTGTAGCATAAAGTGAGCAATTCTGTTTGTTTGCTAGTGAGATGTGCATTATTAACGACTGACAAAATCAGTAGAAAACAAATTTCTTTTTAAGTGCTGGCCTATAAAAAGAATAGGAAAATCAACTGCAACATATAATCTTATTTTCAATTTCAAGGATTTAATTTCTGAATTCAAAATTTTCTCATTTGTGGTTGTCCATCAGAAATAAAGAAGTTCATCTGCATAAGAAATTTAACAACTTGTAACATTACATTGCTTAATGCGTCACATGTGTAATGATAGGCATATGAAAATTACCATTTGCTCTAATCCCACTCTGTGTACTATCAAAGGTTAGATTAAGGATTTATGCTTTGGATTAGGGTTAAGGTTTAAAATAAAAGGATTAAAAGTGCAAGGAGATATTTCACATGGCAGGTGTCCCTGAAAAATCGAAAGCCCATATTTTTGCACTGCTGCAAAGCTTTCCATCAATAACAGCCGTATCTGAAAGGATTAAGCTCAAAATTCTTTGGTACAAAAGTGTAAAATTTCTTATTTCGTATTGGAGGAAATACAAACCTCGACCTATGTTTTATATTGAAATATAAGCAACTAAAAATCACAATTTGTTTTCACTTTTAAGACATTTCTCTAGCCAAACATAAGGTAAGAAACCTATTGGATGCCTAATCTATATGAAATCATTACATATGACACAGTATATGGATGTCTCAAAATCTTTCGTTGCACCTTTAAAGGGACACAAAGAGCTGTTCTGAGGGTATAAATTACCCCAAATAACTCCAAATTGCACGAGATTATTTGTAAAACACCTAATGATGATTTTTTTTACATGTTTTAAAGTAAAGAAGTAGAAAAAATTACAAAAAGTTTGAAAGAATTGCTTGGAGACAATTAATTTTCTGGGGTTATGAAATGGGAAATAACACATTATTTCAGCAAATAACAATTTTGTAATCTCTGTAACACATTAATCACTTTTACAGCACATGCCCAAATATGAGCAAAGATTACAGCTTATTGCACCCTCCACCCCACCCTTGCCGGGCCATTGACTCCCAACTTTACCCAGGAGATACACCATGCATGGATGCATCCAGTCATTAACCCCAAATCGTTTGTCGAAAATAACCCAAATTCAAGGTAATGGTTCGGAGATGCTATTTCCTGTATGTTCCAGTCGCTGACTGTATTAGCAGAATTGCTGTTCCTATACGTCACATGCTTTCCCCATTGGAATCAGAATACTAGAGCTATGGGATGGGAAAGGACAGCTATGACCTTGGTGAAAAAATTGTGGTTACTGAAAAATGATTTTTGTTTAAAGGACTTCCAAATACACACCAATACCCAGAATTTGAAATGATCAAGTAGTAAATGAAATAAAACAACTTAAGGTAGAGACAAAACTTGAGGGGGAACCTAGACAGGACTGCTATGATTTTGGACTATTTACAGTGCAGAACCAATGCTTGCAAGTTAACACCACTGTCTGTAATCTGTTGAATTTGTCACCACTTCCTTTTTTAAACATCGTGTCAAGGACAAGGCTATTATTGGACTATATGTCATTATAACTATCAGAATTGTGCTTTTGATTAAATTAAAGACCATATTCCGACTGGGGTGGGTGGGCGGTGGCGATGGGGGGGGGGTCCCTTTGACTAAAAATATTGTACTTCGTTGTTTTTGGGAAGGGAATTATGACTTAACTTTGGCCTGGGAGGCAGTGGCATAACCAGATTGGTACGCTTTGCAAAAGGGGTGGGGGAAGAAGGGGTGCCGAGGCATTTCTGAGGGGGAGGAAAAATTTAGGGTCCTCTCCATAGACACTGTACCAAAAGGTAGTCATTTGGGGAGCTGGTGGAGGCAGGGTTTGAGCAGGGGGCTCATGCCCCTCTGCCCCACAGGTTATGACCCACAATGGGGGGGGTGGAAGGGCAGAATTGTGGTCCCCATTTGGCTTGTAATATTTTATGCAAATAAAACTAGTTGTTGCCACCATTTTAGAGCTCGAAAATGCCTTGAAATCAGATATTCCTACCTTTTTAGTGCAAAAATTTGATTTGTGCCTAAGTACTGGGATATTTACAATTTTGCAGACTGAGGAACTTCTATTGTTGATTGCCACCTAGGTATGGTGGTAGTGGTAGACTGTTTTGAGTATCATGGAAAGATGAGACTATCCACTGCGTATCAACAGCATAACATCCAGTTTTAACAGCAGGGGAAGGGGGGAAAGTTGCAACATGATGGAAAGTTTTGACAGGAAGAAAGAAAAAAGCTTGCAAATCATGGTAAATCAGCCCTTTTTGCTGCTCACCAGCAATTTTCACCTACAACAAAGAAAATGCTCAAAAAACATCTCCAAACCGGGAAAAATCTCCCATATTATGGGAAATTTCCCCCCTCATTTTTAAAATCCCGTGCAAATAGTGTCACATAATTCCTCATAAATGCCACAATTCTCACCAGGGGCAGATTAAGGATAAGACTGAACAAAAGCCCCCCCCCCCCCCGGCCCCCCTTATAGAGTTTGAGATTTCAGGCTCCATTACCAGCAGGGTTGGAGATACCATTAACCAACAAGGACAAATATGGTAGGAGCACAAAGAGGAGATAAAAATGTCGTACTACACTTACAGAAAAAGACGGGGGTCGATTTATACAGCATTTATCAACTAAATAAAAGGTCAATGACTTGGTTTCAATTATTTGAAACAGACCTTGTTGGGCTATCAGTTGTAACTATTTAATTCTAGATATTGCAATAGTAGCAACTTGCACAATTTAAAATGATTGAAAATTGTGAAATCTATGTACTAGAAAATAATGGTTTCGCTTAAGTAAACCTGCATATTGCAATAGCAATGTCCCAGGGTAAAAACTATCACCAAACACATATTCCCAGTCTTAGGTGGAGTGCTACTGATTGTTATCGTAGTCATGCACACAACGTATGCCTCACATGACTGAAGCAGGGGAAAAAATGGAGGTTACCGCCGTTCTCCTACAGTCACAACAGGGAAACGTCGAGGCAAAAGTCTACGAAGCCTACATTCTCCACAACTGATTTTCTATGATGCACTTTGGAGATTGGACTTGAAGGAACATTGGCAGTCATTTGTGCTTAGGGATTGACATCGTCAGCAGTGTAATGATAGCTACCTCGTGATGTTACCCCCTACCCCACCACAGGGACTTGGCCAACCTTTCCTCATGGCCGATTTCAACTAAAAACAAGCAAAACAACATAGCTAAGCAGTAAGTGGCCATACGGTGTCTACTCATAATTCCAGAACATTTTCAAATATTTGGGTGTTAAATATTTGTTTATAAACACTTTCCAAGAAATTTTGATATTTGCTTAAAGGCACTATCAGTGATTTGCTAAATCAGGAAAATAAAACAAGTTAGGGGCAATAAAATAAGTATCCTGACTTACCCTGTACAGGTGTATATGACTAGAAATACAGATTATTTTAATATGTCTGTCGGAAACTTACAGTACACCATGAATGAATGGAGATCCATAGTTTGAAATTTGGGTTTTATTCATTGTGTCAATTTTTTACAATAACGCTATTGAGAATTTGTCAGACTTTGTAATTCACTTTAAGCAAAATTTTAAAATATTTTGGATGCTTGCAAACCAGGCTTTCAGGTGGTTCCTGATAGTTTTTGAATTTAATATAAAAAGTTCTATTATGAAGAATGACCTTGATGACCATCACACCATTGTAAAGTTTCATGCTGATAGTTTAATCCATTTTAATGACTGGTCAAAATATGGTTTTTGTAACCCCATGGAATTCTGCCACACTCTAAATTATACAGATACCTTCAATGGCATTCAGATTTTAATATCAAAAGTGTTCTTGAATTAAAAAAATGGATATTTATACATATTACCATGTTTGTATTATTGCAATAACCCCTCCCAAAACACTTGAACAAACAAACAAACAAAAACAATTTATTTATTGCTTAGTCCTGAATTTGTGAAAAACTTCATCTTGAATTACTCTAACTTTATTTATTAAAGTTGTTACTGACCCTTTTTAAATATGATATTTATTTTTGTCGGGCAAGTGAATTAAGTGGGCAGATAATAATAAATTTAATACATTTACAAAGGTAAGCTAATAAAATTACACGGGGGGGGGGGCTAAGATTTCAGTTGAATGTAACATAATCTAAACTGACAGTGTCTAAATTTCTGATTTATACACTAATCCGACGGAAGCCTCGAAAGGACACGCCTCTACGTCGCCGCCATTACTGGGGGGGCATCCCGGCCACCAACACACAGTACACACACGCCGCAATTGCTTAACGCCGAATACTAGCCCATAATCATGATACTAAGAATTTACAACCTACATTTTTTGCATTGTTACAACTTTCACCGTTTATTCCATGGATTTATGGAAATGATGGTCAGGGACTGGCCTAAACTGGAATTCCAGGCAAGTGTCTTACTGGTTTTGTAAAAAATTGAAGTTATATCGCCCACTTGTCTGTGACTGAGAAATGAACGCTTATGGTTAGAATCGTGTTAAAAATTGGTAATAGCAGCCCGTGCAGAAAAATAATTTTTCGTAAATTCAAACATCCAGACAATAATAAAGTAACAATAGAATGTTGATATATCCGTGTACGTGAAAACTTGAATAGTTCCCAAAGACCGATCTTATTTGCTGAAAAACGTGCCATCTTCCGTGCGGTTGTTGGTGTTTTGAAAGGACATTCGTGCCCATGTGATGATTTCGGAGATCTGAACAACATTAGTCTCGTTTTCTTTGCATGGAATGTGCTACGCCTGGACTCGCAGTACCATGAATGAACGGCGAGTTACAATGTGTTAGTTAGACTGAAAGGATACGATGATTGTTTCATTTGTGTCTTAGAGAGTGAATTCGCACGTATTTCGTTTCCATTTTTGTAACTTTTTATCGCTATTTGTGCCGCCAGAAATTTACATTTTTTCCTGAGCCGCCCATTATGATTACAAATGGATAACACTGAAATAGTGTTGGTTTTTGCCGTCAGAACTGATCAAAATTACGCTTCTTTGTGGTAACACGTACAACGTAAACCTGTGTATAACGAAAATGCAAAAGATGCCCCCCCCGTCATGGCGGCTGGTGAGTGCGCCGCCCACGGCGTAGGGGCGATAAATAGTCGCCGTCGTTCGTGATATTGACAGCCATATTTTCAGTATGGTAATTGAGCTGGTAATTTGGAATTGATTTTGTTTAAGTAAAGTAACCATTTTGCAATTTAATCTGTTTAAGAGATAACACCTCCAGTGAAGGACAGGTCGTCCATCAGGCCCGTAACCATGGATTTTTTTTTTAGGGGAGGGACAACGTGTTTTCAAAGGTGACTCCTTTTTCCCAAAAATCGCGCCTCCCAAAAAGGGGGGGGGGTGAATTTTACAAAAATTTTTAAACCTTTTTTTCAACAAAATAGCATACCCCCAATTTTGCTGGCTCTGCATTTTTTAGCCATTTTCAGGGGTTTTAGGACCTTTTTGGAATTTAGGGGTGGCATCCGCCCCCCGCCCTCAACCTGGTGTTATGGGCCTGTCTCCAATGCAAGATTTTTAGTCACAATATTTATATACAATGTTCATCACTACGACTTTCCAGACTCCTTGATATCCGACCATATACCATGGTCTGATTGGTATGATTTTGTTTTGTACTGTAATTTTGCCAATGTCTGCAACCTTATTCCCAAGATCCCACAAAAGGTAGTACAAATCCATCTTTAAAGATTTTTTTTCTCCTTGGGTATTGCTCCAGCTCACTCACCCATATTCCCACACACACTTATACACTTGCAGTTGGGAAATTGGTAGCGCAAGATTGCACTGGATTCCGCTGGTGTTCAGGATGGGTTTTGGACACACTCAGCATTCCAGGACTTGTTCCGTGATGGTGATTGTGGGACAGGGAAACCCACAAAATGTTCCACAGTCTGGGCAATGACAATTGATCAGCTGTGATTGATTAGTGTTACTAACTGTGATTACTGTTTATGAAATTCATGTGATTTTTCTGAAGCGTGGAACTAAGAAGGACAATACAGAAACTATAAAAAAAACGAAGGTACAGATACAGAAGTGTATTAACCCTTTCCATCCTGGTAGATTTCTGTATAGGTGATAATACACAATCAGGGGCTTTTGCGATGGCTTACCAAATGATAGATTCTGTAAGAGAAGATTTCAGTAGCTTCCCACAAGGCATGCTTTCCAATGGAAGTTTTTGTACAACTACTGAATGTGAATCTTCAGTGATGAAACATGGCTAAAATGATAGTACTGATCACAAACTTGCATTTTAAGAGTGTTTCCATCTCTAACGATTCCACATGACTACCTGTACCAACTTCCAATGGACGCATGCATTGTGGGAAGCTACTGATATCTTCTCTATTCGGTATAGGTTATAATACACAAGTCGTGTCTTTTGATATGCTTTCCAAATACTTTGTAGTCACTTGGGACGCCATCCAAAAAACTGACTTACGACTAGGCTTGTTTGGACTCATTTGATTATATTTTCATGCTGGTCCCAAATATTGCCAGTAAATGCAATTTTGACATTTAAAAAAAAATGGAAATGGGGAAAAAATTGGCCTGAATGACTTAGTGGGTTAGTATTTGAGGAAGACACTTCATAGGTGGGGCCTTATACTAGGATTTATCCATATCTTTGTGGGATTCGCTATGTATCCCACAGTCTAGGCTCTGGTAGCCCATAGCAAATAGGATGGGTATCGCTCATGATTTGTGATGCATAACTTTGTCTGATTTCCTTTTCACAAAGGTGGTTACAATTTTGAGGTACACATTTGCTGTGCTATAAAATAAAAATTGTATATTAAAGGTACATACCACAGTAGCTCAGTGTTTTATTACAAGCTAAATGTTGAAGTCCAAGATTTAGGACCAGAGTGTGTGTTTTGAGTCAAATCCACAATGCACCAGTTTTGGGAAATTTCACCTCAATAGGGTCATGTGATCCCCACAAAATCCTAATTTCTTAATACATGAAAACCCTGACTTTAACACTCATTTTAGCCCACAAAGCATTAGTACTTTAGCATAATTATGAAATGTTGTCTGGTTCTTAAACTTATGGAACACTTTATCCCTAAGTACTGCCATGTGTTTAGCACATTACAGTATATGCTCATTGCTATGCATCATGGGATTTATTCAAAATACCATCTGATTTAGGACAGACAATGGCTGAAAAATTTTCCTAAATTAAGAGGGTTTTTCAAAAAGCCATTTTAGGATTGTTTATTGGGAATAAGTGCACCATTACTCGACTTTGGGGTTTCTGACCAGCTATCAAAAACATCTGAAAGTTATAAAATATTTGGAAGTAATATTTTTTTATTAATCCTAAATTTGTTTGGTATGTGTGTGAACATTAATAAATATGGTCCTTTATGTAAGCATGTTGCCAGCTTAGTTATTCCAAGGAGCAAGTTCCGGCCATTGCAAAAAATGTCCTGATCACAGGCAAAACATGTCCCAATCATAGGGCAAAAGGGTAAAAGGGGCTATTTTACCATGAAAATCCGTCTTTTCCTTCCCAATTCCCCCCCCCCACACACACACACACTAAATAAAAGGGTATTCTGCGACCTACCCACTGTTGGCTAAGCCCTTACCTTTATGTATGACAAGTTTTGATACAGATAACATCTCACAGGATTTAGGAGACCATGATGTCAACTCTTTTCATAAATGTGAGTGGAGACCAAAAGTATGCACTCACCGTTATTATTCCTTCTGTTTCTTTCTCAATGTTCTAGCAACTTTTCTTCTATGTGAAAAGTTGCGATAGAGCCATAAAAAACAAAAAATAAACCAGTATATAATTGGTCTATAATAGAGAAATGCATGTCTGTGTTAGAAGAATCATTTATCTTAAAAATATATGGTGATCTGACTCCAAATCAGTAAAAGTAAATATCAATTGCATTTTCCACCCTCCCACAAACAGGTCAACAAAATATGTTTCCCCTGAATATTAAATGTTAAAATAAAACATGTGACTCAAAAATAGCTTAAGGCAAAGTTACGGTACATATGGTACTGTCTAGTTTAGATTACCACACCTGCTGAAAAATATTGTTTGGTATCACAAGTTATTTTTATCAGTCTCAAATGGTGTGTGTGTGTGTTATTAATAATAGTATTATTGTAACTACAGGAGTTATGATGTAAGTGAAAGTGTGTATAAGAAGTGCTTAGTTTATAACAAATATTTGAATCATTTTATTTTTGATCAAACATTGGACAGCAGTCGGGTCAACAACCTCAAGATTCTTTAGTTAGGACCAAAATATAATAGAAATAAGGGTTAAATTGACTTATAAAATATCATGCCTTAATCACTCTATCAATTAACCCATATGTGTGAATGGGAGTCAAATAGAATCCACAAAGTCCATTTTATTTTCACAAAGACATGTAAGTTCATAAAAGTGGACAGACTATAGTACCCGCCTAAAATTGAATTTAGTCCTACCAAACAAGACCATATAATTTCTTAAATAATTTACCTATAAAATACAAAATAAAAGAACAGCTTTACCTTGGATTGGTTATTATTCTAAGGGAGGGGTCATTATTTATGCTAATGGGGTGGATGATTTGAGAGGGAATATACCTGAAAATTTTCATCAAGGAGAGGGGTAACATATATAGAAGAAACAAAAGCAAAACTCATCGCCGAATAAAAGTTGAATTACTCCAATTCCCCCAGTGTAAATAATGACCATATTTGATCTGAAATTAATGTGAAAAATGCATCAAAATGAGTTAAAAACAACTTGTATTGGGTCAGTGGTTCTTAAGATGACCGCCAAAATTGTGGAAAGAGATTAATCTGCTAGTTATTATTATTTTTTTTGTCCCAACAACCATGTTTTGGAGGACCTATGTAATCATGCAGATGGATGCCTGTCTGGTTGTCTACATAAAACATTCATTAATCCACTCTACAGACAAAACCGATTGGTCATGTGAGGTTGTGTGCTGAACTTTTTGGACAGGTTATGAATATCAGTGATCTCATTTGCATATTTTCCAGAAGATTAATAACCGAATAATCACTGAACTTCTAATGTTTCATGGTGATAGAACATGATGAGATCTGTGCTGTATACTTTTTGAGCTCATTTGCATATTTTCAATAAAATGCAGTTTGGGTCCACCTTAATTATGCATGCACCGATTAATTTTTGTTTCATTTTGTAATAATTATTTGTGAGCTAGAAATTAAGTCATCAGAGTAGTATTCAGTGGCATCACTAAAACTCTGATTAGAGAAAAAAATACATAAAGATTTTGCAAATTTTGAAAATATGAAAAGGGGAAGATTGTTAACATGCCAACCTGGAATTTACAAGTCAAGAAGGGCAGACACAACATACCCACAGGGTAGTGTCAAAACACAGATTTCCCCCCTTATCACAACAAAATCCGTGTTTGTGATAGCGATGTCACCTTTAAAAAAACACCCATTGTCTTTGGGGTGCATTGCCATTGTTGGGTGTACATGTATGTGCTGGGTTCCAAGCAGTATAGCATACCAACCACAGGAATGGGGAGTGGTTCCCCCGGATTGACACATTGAGCCGCAGTTACTTCCCCTTGAATGAAACACCAAGTTGCAGTTGTACTCCCCCTGGCTTGAAATATCAGGACAAATGTTATAAGTGAGAGCTGAGGGGGAACTTGAGTTTTTTATCAAGGAGAGAGAGAACATAAACTTTTAAATGGAGAAATTTCATGAAATCTGGAGATGCAAACATTTTGAATGAAAACAAAGGGGAATGCAGAATTGTTTGCCTCAAAAAAAGTTGAAATCCTTCATTCCCCCTCCCCAGCATAAATAGGTACTGCTCACTAAACCTGACAAAGGGTCATGGTTCAGTGTTGTTGCAAAGTTATACATTTAATTTCTGTTAATTTGGAAAAAAATTATAGTTCTGAATTTTCTGAAATAAGTGGTAATGTTTTTTGCAATAAAAACTGATAATCTGTTACAGTTATTGAAGCCAAAACAAACTAGCGCGTTTTTGCAATCTCAACTTTGGCGGCTTATCATACGAAACAACCTCCAGGCATTTATTCTATTTTAAACCACCTGAAATGTAATATGTAAACAAATACAGTCCAGGCTCCAAATCATCTACACCTATATGCCAATTCTTTTTCAATTGTGCAATACTGATTTTTCTCGAACTGTTATCATCGCATATTTTGTAATCAATACAAAGTTACCCACTCCATTTGGAATTTCCCCTGGTGTGCTCATGCTGTGTTTCACAGCCTCAAATCAGACCTGGTATATTCCAAATATTTGTTTACCATGGCTTCTTGGCCTGGCCTGACTCATGCAGAGCATAAACCCACAACATTACCTAAGTGAGTGAGCCAGCCGGTGTTGGATTTCTATCTAGGATAGTTCTTACCTTGTGGCACGCAGAAAACAATGCAAAGTGCATAATTTATCCCATTACAAATCCATTGAAATATTTTGATAATCAGGTACTTACAATATGTGGACATTAATGATTGTATATTGCTTGGTTTGTGAGCATTTATAAAAATCATTACACATGACTCTTTACCCCTCTGATGCACCCCAAAATCAGTCCAGGGCTGGAAAATGCTTATAGTCACATTTCCCAAAGATTTCCTTCCATTTTTATGTATTTCTTTATCTGAAAAAAAATTCCCTCCAAATGGTCAAATTTCCTAGGAAGGAGCTTCCTAGATTATTCACTTTTGCGCACCATATTCTTAAATGTCTACATTGGACATTGTCACATTATCATTGAACCCCCCCCCCCATGATATAGGGTTCATAAATATTACTAAGAGCAATGCAGTTTGACACCTGATTTGGGTTAAATTTCTCTATAACTACACCTGTGCAAATTTTACCAATTTACTTTAACGCAAACAGGATTTTGTCCCTCTAAAATGTAGTTTACACATCTCTTTATTCAAGATTTGACAATAGAGGGCAGTATAACATGCAATTCATGATCTTTATAGACCTGTATCACAAGATTCCTGTGATGTTTTTTTTTCTTCTGATTTTTGCATGAGCAATATTTTACTTGCCCCAACCAAATATACTGTATATGTCAAAATTATGTTGATTAAAATTGCCAAAGGCATAAATCCCAGGGGGGATGGGGGGATATATCCCCCCAATATTCTGATGAGGGGGGATGGTCAATATGATCATC
Organism: Ophioderma brevispina; assembly: GCA_023653785.1. Taxonomy (NCBI): domain Eukaryota; kingdom Metazoa; phylum Echinodermata; class Ophiuroidea; order Amphilepidida; family Ophiodermatidae; genus Ophioderma; species Ophioderma brevispina. The sequence goes on from JAMKCH010001360.1 coordinate 93,704, forward strand.
CCCCCCCCCCAATGTTGATGCCCATTCATGTGTTTTTGACCCAAAATAAGTCATATTTCACCATAATAGTTTAAAAATGCTAAATTTCTGCACGCTTCGCACGAATTTTGTTCTATTTTACAATTATATTTAATGATTTTAGCTTCTAAATGGCCAAATTTTTTGCACGCTTCGTGCGCACATGTGCTAGTAATGGATCTTTTCAGCAACCCCATCCCCCCAATGTCAAAAAGAAGTTTATGCCACTGAAATTGCTCACAAAATACAAGATGCAGTTTGCATAAGGTCAAACAGCTGTAGGTTTATACCATTATGAGCTTTTCAAATTCTTCCTTTTAACACATAAACATCATTAGTTGCATTAAAACAAGAAAGAACTATCCAGACAATTGTCTCATTTATAAGCAATAAACTTGACCATTTGAAATATATTTATATGAAATTTATTGCAACAAATGTTCAAAATCAATAAAAAGAAAGAAAAAAATAACCCATAATGGAATATTCAAGTAATCCAAGATAATACCACATATGAAAATTACTATTTGTAACATGCAATGACAAAAATAATACATAGTCATTGTCCATTCAGATTTGCTGTCTTATAAGAAACATTCATAAATTATTTCAACTGCTGAATAAACATCATTTCAAATTGCACTAATATTGAATATAATAAAGAATGGCAATACCAAGCCAAGTGCCACTGCTGGTAACTAATCTTTGGTACTAGAACCATGCTAGAACTAAGAATTATGTCAGTGTTAAATAAGTGTTGTTTTTTTTGTCTTTTAATGAATCAAATAACAACCTTAAGTTGATTGAACTCAGATGATATTGTTTTATACTTCTGGTAACAATTAAAATCACTGCAATCACACACTGCTAAAGTCTATTAGGCCTGCATGATATCCAGTTCATTGACCATATTTAAACCCAGCATTTAGGGTATGCACAATGTGCGCCCGCATTGGGTGATACAACTCTGGCAATTCATTGTAAATTTAGGGTAACATTTAAAAGCTAAACTATATACACACATGTTCATTTTGACATATGTTAACATTTTTATTGTATCCTTAACATTTTATTAAAGAATGCAAATGTGAAATTTGTATGGAAATGTTCTTGAAAATGTGTCTGGGGATGTGCCTACTTTAAAGGTCCATGGCCCGATCGCTAATAGCCTCGTCCCCAGAAGCCCCAGATTTTACTGGAAGTGGTCAACACTTTGGTATCAGAAGAAAGCTACTATTTTTTTCATTTACCCTGTGAAATCTTAGAACCAAAGGATGTTTGGTTTGGAAGTTATGAGCGAAAATGTGCCCCAATTTGGTCGACCAATATTAATTTTACACAGTACTCTATGGGGGTAACCAAAATCACGTTTTTAGCTCTCGCATCAAAACAGATTGAAATATCGGCGTAAAACTTTACAGATGGGGTTTTGGGAGTGAAGGCCAATCTATCAAGATGAAAACTTCAGATCCTTAAATCGGGCCATCCCCCTTTAATTACCCCCCTCCAGTTCCATTTTGAGCGATGCTTAAGTTGAGCTTTTCAGAGTATTTATCAAGATCAAGATCAACGGTACCTACTTTCTCTAATACTATTGTAAACCCATCAATATATCATAGCAGGGCTGTATTTTTTTTTGGGGGGGGGGCTGATGGACCAAGCCAAAACTCGGGGCCTTTTTTATTTTAGGATGGTATAATTGCAAAAATCAAAGTGCAATGTCCTTTATTCTTGAGTTTTTAGATACTCCCTAGTATGTGTGGGCACGTGTGGTCCAGTGGATTGAGCATTCGCCCCGCACTCCAAAGATCGTGGGTTCGAGTCCCACTGCGGCCAACGTGTTGCGCCCTTGAGTAAGACGCTTTACCTCAATTACTCCTCTCCACCCAGGTGTATAAATGGGTACCAGGATTATTCAATGTTGGGAAAGTAACAGACTGGCTGTGCGGAGGAGTGGCGAACCCCCACGGCAAAAATAATACGAAGGAGTCTGGCCCAAACGCTAAGGAAAGAGAGATGGGCACTCCGCGCATGAGCTTGCTCGGCACGACAATTTACTTTTTAGTACAATATAGCCCAATTTTTGTCCCATTTTATGATGCAATCACTCATGTTCTTGTAAGATAAGATTTACCTGAAAATTTCACATTACCTTGCCCTTTCCCCCCCTCCCCAAAAAATATTTATCACAGTGATGCCATCGCCACTAACAACCCTGGCACCCAACAAAAGTTTACATTCTCGAAACTGGTTTCTATATCAAACTTATCCTTTCATTCTATTTTGAGCTATAGTTAATATGTTTTGTGCTTTGATAGACACATATTGTCTTCTTTCAGTGTTGTATTTCTATAAATAGTCTCGGTGTCAAAGGCATTACGGAAATAACATTTTAAAGTGATGAAAACAATTAATACCATATGTTAGAAAAATAGTTTCTCTGATGCCTATGGTTTTAATAAATTAAAATGAATACCGTGGGTGCATATATTTCAAAGTAAGCTTTAACGCATCTTGATGTCATAGAGATGATACACTGATGAGCCCAATCTGTTGTCCCTGTGGGATTGTCATCACTGATCATGTCATGTCACACCTTTGATTTAATTTCTTTGGGTAAAAATTAAATTAAATTCCTAGGCGTAATTACTTACGATTAAGAAATAATAGCTTCCCTCTTGGCTACTTGGCCACACTATTTTTAACACCATATGGCATTTTGTTTTCTTTCTCTGTGCTTCCGTGCTTTGTAAGAATCTTGTGTCTTATGTAATCTATATTATATAGACATTAAAGCTCCAGTAAAATGATATGTAAAATTGAGGGTGCTCCTTGAACAAATCTCTGTCTTTTTAATTCAAAATCTGAGTAAATTATGCATGGTTCAAAAACTTTTGATGATTTTCAAGTTGTTTTAAATCTGCTAGTTCAATGCAGCAAGCGAAAATTTGTGTTATTTATTTTCAAATTTGGGGGGTAGTATTTTGTAAACTTAGCAGATTATTGAACCAAAACAGGCACCTGCATTTGTTATTCAACTTGATCCAATAACACGGATATGAGGAGATATCACAATTGTAAAAAAAAAAGACCAATTAATAGGAGTTAGGTCCACTTTTACCAAAAAAGGTCCACTTTTTCTAAGTCCCACACCCCCCAAAATAAATTCTGCATATGGCCCTGTTTGTTTTAGAGGATGCTATTAAGGAAACTGAACATTGGGATCCTTTATTTTTTCCTGTGGTGGTGCTTTTCGCAGAGCTTCTCAGGAAGAAAACCCAATTTAGACAAAATCTAGTGATGAATCAAAACCATGAAACTTGTGTTTTAGAAGATGATATTAAGGAAACTCAAATTGGGATTCTTTACCTGTAATATCCTGTGGTGGTGCTTTTCGCAGAGTTTCTCAGGAAGTAAAACCAATTCAATAATAGTACCACTATCCTATCCCTGTAATTTCTACAGAAAGTAAGTTGTGATTTTCCTCTGAGCCCAGACATTTATGGGCATATGATAATCATCTTGATGACAAAAGTTGATAAGATGTGACATGACTAAGTTGGAAAATGTTAACAGCAGCAGCATATCCAAATAACTTTTAATCCCATGACTATTGTATTGTGATCAGTGGCATTTGATATGCCACCAGAAGAAAAACCAATTTGAAAATTTATTTCTTATTCATTGTTTAGAAATCTCACATGAGATTTTAGTACTGATTATGTTCCGTCTGTGCAAGAATTCAAAGCAGAGGTTAAATCATTGCTGTGGGAAAGAATACCACAGTTTGTTCAAGGGGTACTTTGGTTTGGGTAGCGACATACCTCAAAGAGGCTGGGAAGTAAGAGCCACATCTACAGTTCACAGAAAAAAGATCCATATGAACATTTTGAGCTTAATCCAATACCACTTTGCTATTCTTTAAAAAAAAATCCAATGTTTTAGCACATTGGGCTAATTTTGGCTCCAGTTCATGGAAATTTGCCTTATTTTTCAACAAATTGGACCAATCTTAACAAAATTGGCACAGAAAGCTGAAAATGAGACCCATATTGTTAGCCACATCCTTGAATGAGCCCAATCTCTCAACTCACCAAAGGCTTCTTTCAATCATAAACATGTCAAAGACAAGAAATAATAGGTGTTGGGACTTACAGGAACAAATTGAGAAATTGTAATTTCAAGATAATCTCTAAGTTTGGTCTGTATCAGTCTAATTTGAAGCTAATTTTACTCTTTTCCTATCAAGTTCTTTAGCATAATTGGCATGTCTGGCAGGTAGATGCAAACTTATCAAACACACAACATCCTGAAAATATATTTTTTAATGCATTTGACATTATTAATTACTAAATTACTTTAGTGTATAGTGTGTATAACTGGATAACAATTTGGTCAACACAATCATAAGAGGTATACAGTTTGGTATTTTGCAGCAAAACATATCAGAGGTATACAGTTTGGTATTTTGCAGCAAAACATATCAATCTTTAGTGAGACACAAGCACATTTCCAGAAAGAAGCACCCCCATTTTTTCCAAACCTGGGTTTTTTCATATTTGAAATGTTTACCGTTGAAGTTAATAAGTCGAATATGTTATCATCATGTGCTAAGATCATTAAGATGATGATTTGGAATTTTCTATCGTGCAAGATAGAAAAATCAAAGCATGCTTTTCTATGGGGACAAAAAACATAGTTTTTGGTTAGATTGTCCAATGAACCTTCCAAACATTCTTGGTAGGTGTTCATTAAGATGATGATTTGGAATTTTCTATCGTGCAAGATAGAAAAATCAAAGCATGCTTTTCTATGGGGACAAAAAACATAGTTTTTGGTTAGATTGTCCAATAAACCTTCCAAACATTCTTGGTAGGTGTTCATTAAGATGATGATTTGGAATTTTCTATCATGCAAGATAGAAAAATCAAAGCATGCTTTTCTATGGGGACAAAAAACATAGTTTTTGGTTAGATTGTCCAATAAACCTTCCAAACATTCTTGGTAGGTGTTCATTAAGATGATGATTTGGAATTTTCTATCATGCAAGATAGAAAAATCAAAGCATGCTTTTCTATGGGGACAAAAAACATAGTTTTTGGTTAGATTGTCCAATAAACCTTCCAAACATTCTTGGTAGGTGTTCTACAACTGATCAAGTGGAAAATTAAGATAAATTTGTATCCTCAAAAAATCTCCTCCTGTTCCTTTTAATTTATTTGAACATATTTTCATGCAATGAACTTTGACAAGGGCATGGGCTTATGTCCTGGATATTTAAGTCTATATCTGTAATGAGAACCCAAATTGTAGATACATGTATATAAGAATAATACATCCCAGCACACATAACCACATCCTGTACAGATTGGCCTATTGACCATTTAATAGGCATACACAAAAATTATGTAGTACAATGACCTGAATATGAGAAAAGGGGATTGTAAGGTTAAAAAGAAAATTACCAATATTGTGCACATAGCTTGCACAAAATATTTTAAGGCATGATTACATTATAACACTTTGCACCTATTTCATATCGTGTGTTTTAAAAGTATATGATAGGTGCTAAGGGTATAATGTAATTATACCATTTTTAATTATAAAATGCAAGATTTTTTTTCTATCAATATATGAAATGAAAGACATAACCAGTCTTGTATACCAACTTGTATATATCAATAAAATTAGTGAACTTTTCAAGGAATGGTCACTGCTCAACTCTTGTCTACCAAAGGGGAGTTACTCCTATTTTTTGCACCCAACTAAAACCCCTTTTCTGGTGCCAAATGATTTAATGCAATTGTAATTGACAATTTATGCTCAAAAACAAACATCCACTGGGGTATAGGTAAGGTACAGGGTGATCCCAAAGTGATGGATGCCCCCTTCATGAGAGAAGATTATGCAACTAGTACAACAAAGGAATATCACACTTCATTTTGGTACCAAGGGATAGCTATGGTCCTCTTCTTTCCATTGATACCAAAATGAGTACAAACATGCCTAGCATTACACATAATGTTGTCATAAAAGAGGATGGCCCGTTTTAAGTATATGAAAATTTCATCTTGATAGATTGGCCTTTACCCCAAAACTCCATCTGTAAAGTTTCGCGCCAATATTTCAATCCGTTTTGATGTAAGAGCTAAAAACATGATTTTGTAAGCCCCATAGAGTACTGTGTAAAATTAATATTGGTCGACCAAAAATGGGCACATTTTCACTCATAACTTCCAAACCAAACTTCCTTTAGCCCTAAGATTTCACAGGGTAATGAGAAAAATGTGGCTTTCTTCTGATACCAAAATTTTGGCCACTTCGGGTAAAATCTGGGGTTCTCTAAATTTCATAGACACAGTGTAGAATAGGGATAAATCAATTTTAAAAAGTTAGAAATATCATATTTTCATGCAGATTATGATCCAAAATAATGGCAAATGACAATTAAGTATGTTAGCATTGTAGTGTTATAATAATGTTTTTGAATCAGAAAAATTGCAAAATATCAATTTTGCACCCTACATCCAGTATTTTCATACTTTTCTTGACTTAAGGCATTTGATGTCACAATGAGAATGTTTGCACTTATTTTGATACCAATGGAAAGAAGGATAAACTTATCCTATATTACAGATTTATAGGAATCAGATGTTGAGGAAAATTGAATAGGGGTGGTAACCACCCTCTTCCAAGGGGCGGATCCTAGGGATTTTGAAAACGTCAAATTACCGGTGGATTCTGAAAGGCTGAAACTGTACAACATATCTCAATGGGCTGATTTTTGAAAGATTTTGCAGAATTACTGGGAGGCGCGCGCCCCCCCCCTAGATCCCGCGCCGGCTCTTTCGGGTGTTTTTACAAAAGCTCCGGTAGATGAGGGTTTTTAATGCCGTTTGATCGGTTTTTAATGATATACAGTGGTAGGCCAAGAAAAAAAAGTTTGTCTCAGAAGACCGCGGCGCATTTTGTTTACTGGGTTATTTGACCGCATGACCCGTTTTTTTTAGGTTTTACTCACTTGCCCATTTTGTTCTAAAATTTGGAAAAATTAAATTCGGTCCGAAAATTGAATACGTGGGCCAAAAAATGCATTTTTTGAAAAAAAACGCATTTAAAAAAAAAAAAAAAAATTTCTATAAAAAAACTGTCATTTCCGCAATTGCGAGTTTCATTTCAACCTTTCTTCTGAGACAACAAAGCTGGGGGTGAAAGAAATTATGTACTCTTGAAGGGGCATTGAATTGACCAAATTCAGTGCCAGTATTAGATCAAATCTTTTGCCCCCTTAGAGCAGTGAAAGTAATTAATTTTTGCATGCATTTGAACATAAATGGTCAATATGTAAAGATCATTTTTAGACAGAAATATCAACTTATTCAATGCTTAGCAGTCGATGGTGCCAGGGACAAGTTCTATAGCAGGGGGTGGAAAAAAAGTTCCGAAATTCACTAGAAAAAAAGTACAAAAAAAATGCAAGTATTCTTGCCCAAATGTTCATTGTTGAACAATGTTAAAGAATTACCATATATTTTACACTTATATGGCAAAGTTTTGGGGAAAGCCAGGAATAACAGCATTTTACTACTTTTTCTCAGATTTGGACTCCTTTTTGAGTGCAAACATTTCCCTGTTTTTAACTCTTGCTACTAAATATTCACTCAAAAGGAGTAACACTTCAAATGAGTGAATATGCTCTCTTTAAAGAGTTAATAGAGGACGACACATTTTAGAGTGGGGTTCACTCTCACTCTTTTTTCACTCTCACTCTTTTTTTCCTCTTTTTTGAGTGGAAAGTTCCATGATTTCTCTCTTTTTTTTGGAGTGGATAACCAACACAGTGGGGGGAGAGAAGGGGGTTGGGAAGAGGGGTCAAACTATTTTTTTAGTTTTTTTACACTCTTTTTCTTCTTTTTCTTAAGTTAGATTAGGATTCACGTCTCGTTTTTTTTTTCAACTCTTTTTACATTTAGAGAGTAGTGTAAATGACTCAATATTTTCAGTGATTCCAAACATTTATAGTAATCATAATATGAGGAGTATAATATATGACAAGTCTGGAAGTTAAATACAGAGACAGTTTTTTTAGAACCTTTTTTTCCTTCGCCTTTTTTGCCCAAGTCTATGGAATTTCTATATTAGTCTTTTCAGAGACACTTAAGTCAAAAGTGTCCACTGCTGTTTCAAACATTACAAGTTTCACAACATAATAAATGATGGTAAATTATGACATTACATCAATTTAGATAAAAGCAAAATTTTACAGTCAATTTCTTTGGGTTTTTTTTTTAGATAGATCAAGTTACTTTTAAAACTCCAAAACTTGGACATTTTGCGACAAAGCCATCCGATTCACAGGCTGGTCATTCCAATCAGCTCCCTCCAAGGGCTATTGAAACGGTACTGTACTGACTGTCCTGTGCGGGGGCGCTTCCTCGCCAGCACCTATACATACTCCAAAACCATCCGACCAATAGACAATTGCCGTTCCCGTGGTTATAGCCGTAGCCCAATTCCAGGCCGGGTGTCCCTTCTTCTTTTTTCTGTTGTCACTTTTTGCTGTAAGACTTGTGCAATACTGGTCTTCGGCGTCATCGTAACGACACTAGATGACCAAGTTCTGCACTGCACTGATGGCCACAGATGAGCACATATGTTCAGCAATTTCCATGGAACAAGGCTTGCTTGCCGCCAAAATAACGGTAGCAGTTTCCAACGAAAACTACCCCGAATCGGGCCAGTGTGCTGGTAGAGTCATCATGAGTCCTGTGAATGAACTATACCACCGCCGTCATTTTGGAGTGCAGCATTGTGGGAGTCAAATTTTGGGTTGGGCCGCCATTATGAGATTAAATTAGATGAATGTCATGAAGTATTTTTCACTATCAAACGTTGCAATTCGGCATTATAGTTTTTTGTGAAGAGTGGCCGAGTTCATTGAATCTATTGTGGTAACTGAAACAGTTTGCATTTGTTGATGAAGTAATGTGACCTTTGTCCCCTATACTATATGCATTTTGTTATTGCCACCAGGCGAAAATTTACCCATGGTGGAGGTGTTTGTTTCCTTTATCTAGTAAACATCCTGCAATCTGTATCAAATGGACAGGGATGTTCAGGCATTATCGCTCCTTCAGAAAGTAATTCTCTGACACCTGCGTTAAAAAACATATATTTTGACGATGTGGGGGTTTTATATAGGTCTTTTATATTGCATTTTTCTTATAAATGTCCCGTTTGCAAGTGAGGGTCAACCTAAGATCATACAGGTATGCAGAGGGGTGGGTTTTTGGTTGGGGGTGTAAATTCCCACCAACCTTGCTTTTGACAATGTCCTTGTGATCACGTGAATTGATGTCGAAATTCTGCTGTTACCATGGGCAACGGGAATGTGGTATCTGTCCTTGAGCCATGTAAAATATTTGCCACTAAGGCTCAGCTGATGTAGACTTTTGTTTTCAATCCATCAACCAATATTGACCATTATCATGCTTTGATGTTTCCGATACGCGATAATATCGGTCCTGCTCATGATAATGATAAATTGGATGATTTGGCCCAATATTATTGGTCTCGCTATGAGTTTTAAAAATATTGGCTCGAACGAATCATTTTTGCAACTCATCGAGCTTGCCAATAAATTTGGGCTGAATCAATCCCACTTTTATTACAATAGTCTGATGGGTCTGATATTTTGTGAGTCAATAATAAATCACTTAGAACATGGCTGCTGATTTCAGTCATATGTTCTGCACCCTGAATGAGATCCAATTACAACTCTGATACCGTAGAGGGGCATTTCGGTGATCCTCCGCACCTCGTTCCTGTGACTTACCACAAAGAGTTGATGTTTATATCTGTGCACCATTGCAGTATGTGTACCCAATTTTACTTGCAAGTTGGATGTATCTGTAAGAATTTGCCAATTTTTGTATTTCTTTCTGTCCAAAACCATAACAGAAATTTACAGTACGTAGTAGCTTATGGGGGGAAACCTGTGATTACAAGCATTTGCTCATAACAATCAAACTGCAAGATCGGTATCAACTGAATTTTGGAAATAGCTTTTCTCTCAATGATATCTAGCAAAAAAAATAGAACAGAAGTGTATCATCACAAAATGCACCTTTAGAGTCCTTCACTCCTACTTTGTTGGAGCACCCATGTGGTCTGGTGGAAAGCCAGGACTCATGATCATTAGTTGTGAGCTCGGCCACCCCCTTGGGCAACGTGTTTGTGTTCTGGGCAAAACACTTTTGTCTCACTTCACCCGGTGTAAAGGGGAGCTGTTAGGGGTAGTCATACTGTGCGCGGTATAATTGACTGCCGAATTGTCAATATGTGAAAAAATGCGACTTATCCCCTAGTGACAGCGGAATACATGTCAAGTGCTTTGAGAACTTAAATATAAGTATTTACAATTTATTTATTTTTATGGCATAGTGTTTTATTTCACTGTTTTTGTGTCATTTATTAGAATTATTGTATGGAAACACTGTTTTTAGTGAAGCACCCAGTGCACAGAAATGTGCATGAAATAGTTTTTTTAATTGCATTTTGGGGTCACAGGTTTCCGCTTGCTCTTTTGTATTTTTTTAAAGTGTCAAAAGACCTAAAACTTTTAAAATAAAGAGACTGCTAGGAAGAACTGCCCCCTAAAAACATCTTTCCTTGCATCACGGATGTCTCAGGCATTAGTTTTGCGCAGCAGATCAAGCTTAGCCAATTTCATTTTACAGTATTTACGAATTGTGAAAATGGAATCGATGTCAACTGCAGACCACACAGAACAGTAAAAATAACCAAAAGATTTTGTGGTGGAACATGGACATATGTCTGATATATTAGAAATATTTCATGAATGGGGAAGACAACAGAAGTTTTGGCAAAATAGTTGTGGTATTACTTTATGTAACCCAGTGCTTACTTTCCCTCAGCATGTAAGATTTTTCATGCATCAATCCTGTCATAAATGTGACGGATTGCAAACTTTCACTTGATATGATCACTATCACCTGTTCTGGTGAAACGCTTGAAAGCTTTTCTAAGTGTTTTGACTATGTGGTTGTGATAAGTTTTGACTGTTATTTCAACATTGCCTATACTCATTTTGGATACTAGCAAAGTTAGCCTCCCACCATGAACATCACAAATTCTTACTAACTTAAATGTGAATTACAGGTCTTGTTTCGATTTATGATATTGTATTCTCGACTTGATATGAGAGCATGGGCCACTTTGCGTACAACCCATCAGTACCCGGGGAAACAAACTTTGCGTTTTTGATGGACAATGCAATAGCCCTATTAATACTGTGCCTAATAATATTTGTGGTTAACCACTAAACAGTGGTTTTTTTTTTTTTGTCTTTGTTTTTTTTATCTTGGGAATGACCTGGATTTGAGGGCTCAAATTTCAGAGGACAATGAGAAAATAAGGCCTTTCAGCTGATATCCAATTCGATACTACTACACTTCCGGGTAATCGGGGGGGGGGGGGTCCCAAAGACGATGGGAACCACGCACCTTTAGAATAACATCCTAACACATCAGATTAATGCCGGAAAAACTCATTTATGTTTTCCCAGATTTTCCAGACTTTCACAATGATGCAACACTTTTGGCAGTGTGTGTGTGTGGTGGGGGGGGGGGGGGGGGTGCCCTTGTTTGGTTGCCAGTCAGGGAGAAAATTAGGTCAACACTTACTTTAAAGTCATGGCCCGAGTGCAATAGCCAGCCCTCGTCCCCAGAACCCCGATTTTCTGGAATGGTCAATATTTTGGTATCATAAGGAAGCTACTATTTTTCTCATTTACCCTGAAAATCTTAGAGCCAAAGAATGTTTGGTTTGGAAGTTATGACGAAAATATGCGACATTTTGTCGACGCAATATTATTTTACACAGTACTCTATGGGGTTTATAAACCCACGATTTTAGCTCTTGCATCAAAAAGGGTTGAATAATATCCGTCGCGAAACTTTACAGATGGTGTTTTTGGAGTGAAGTCCGGTCTGTCAATAGATGAAAACCTCATATCCTCATCGCGCCATCCCCCGTTAAATGTTTATTTACTGCAGAATTCAGGGAAGAATTCACCTCTTTGTTGTAGCCACTGTCCTCGCACATCTACCAAACACCAAATTGGCATAAGAAGTAGGGTCATTCATATGCCAAGTGTGGCAAGGCATTATCTCCTTAAACTTAGGATGCATTTGGTATTTCTTTTACATCACGAGTCTTGACTACGCTAGTAGTGTCTTTCATGACCCATGACTTTAATGAATTAGATTCAATCTTGAACAAAAGATTGACCCCCCGGACTTGCCTATTCCTCATACACGTACAACGCCTTGAAAAGCAGGCTTGAATAAATGTCTTTATTATCGGACTAGATCTATGCAGAAAACAGTTAGTAAACATGGGAACTGCATACTATTCACCATAAAAGTGGTATGGATTACCCATTACCTGTATCAACTGGATATGCTGGCGATCAAATGTGCCTTAAACCCCTCAGCCAGAAGCAATTTTAACATTGACCTGACCTGAAATAAGGTGAAAGTCTTCTCCATCAATGCTTCGATGGGGGTCATCTACCAAACAAGTCTCATGATATTAGCATTAGGTTCTGAAATAATGCACAGAAAATCCATTATAAATACCCTGACCTGGAAATGAGGTCAAGTCATTTGCCATTGACCTCAGGCGGGGGTCTCTATCAACATTCCCTGACTGCAACATGACGCACGCTTTTGACCACCACCCATGCTCCTGGAAGCATCCTGTTGTGGCAACCGTCCCAGAGCGGGATCTATTCATTATTTGAGTGCTGACCACAATAACTAGCGATTTATTCCGTAAATGTTATCAAGGATTAGAATTTGCAAATCTGGCCCACCATACTCGCTGGTCCTTAATGTTAGGTAGCTGACCTCATATACAGTGGTCTCGGGGTTCGAATCTCTTTAAAATATATAAAATTTTCAATTATTTTTTCAGGTTAGAGGGAAAATTCTAAGTTCCAAAAAAGATAAGAAAAATAATAGCTTGCCTTTGAGGTTGGTGAGGGAGACCTGCTCCAGGAGCATGGGTGTGGTCAAAAACTCCGGTGCGCAACATGACTGAACCACCAAAACTCTTATGGGTAAGCAATACAGCAATTTTATAGCCTTAATGTCACTAAGACTACTAAAAAAATTATGGTATTTTTTTCAATGAAAGGTTTCATGAAAGGCATATATGTTTTTACTCATTGTGCATTCCTGTGTTTTTACAACTGAGAGGATTTCTTAGTTATCGAGTTCATGCCAGGTTTCGCAGGAGCTTAACGACAGTGCACACTCTTGCATAGTACTAGTACTGCCTTTCCAAGTGATTTAGTTTTTTCACTTTTTTTCGTCACATCCTAGACATTTGAAGTGGGCCCTCTATTGGTCCAAATAATGGTCATTTACATTTGATATAGATCTTTGGTATCTCTGAATACTGCCACCTGTTGATGCTTGTGGATTTGTGCAGGGGGGATCGGACAAGCCAACCTAATAGCAACAGGAATTCAAATCGGCATAACATCCGCATAACCCAAGTGCAGTCCTGACTTATGGTAGGAGGGCGTTGCTTATTCATAATTCGGATGGTTACAACAAACGACCTTAAAGACTAGATCTGGTCACGAATATTAAATCTAAATTACCGTGATTGGAAATTACACTGTTTTGCCTCGGGGTTAATCCACTAACCACCTCGACGGATTTTGAATCAATTATTTCAATACTACTTTTCATAATATTACTAAGAATTGATTGAACCAAGGTTTAAAAGGTGGCTTTGGTATGTACTGGGACCCAGGCTGCCATAGAACATGCATGCAAGAATCCATAAATTACCATTGGCAATCCCAATGCCCCAATCGAACAGGTCATGTCTGCCCTCCCCCCACCCCAATTTGTGTTGATAATTGTTCCTTATTTTAAGGCGGCACTCAACACTCCTCATGTGGAATACTGCTGAGAGAGAAAGGCTTTTACTTTGTTGCTTTGGAATTTTTTTTCAGTGATTGATGGCCTTGTGTTATTATCAATACTTGTTACTCAAATGATAACAAAATCTAAATTTTTCTTGTATACCCGAACATAGATCAGGAGGTCTATCCTTGTGTTGGGCCAAAAGATGGGTTTACTGTATGCATGCCTATTTCATTAAAGTTAGTAGCTGTTAAGATAAAAGGGGATGTTTTCTTAAAGGGACAAGGAGGAGATATTTTGAGGATGCAAATTTCTCTTAATTTACACTTGATCACAGTAACCAACTATCGAGATGTGTTGAGGTTTATTGGTCAAACAAGGAACACAGAAAACCACAAATTAATGTTTTGTACTTCCCTGCTGTCATAATCAGCCCCATAGAAAAACTTCTTTTGATTTTCTGTCGTGACGACAGAAAATTCAATCACCGTCTTATGATCTATTATAACAACAGCATATTTAGCTTCTTCACTTTAGTGTCAATCTAATACATTGCAAGCATTCCAAAATCCAATATCAAAACCTTGGGTTAAAAAATTGGGAACTTCTTCTTGAAATGTTCTTGTGTCTCTTTAAAGTAGAACTTCTCAAAATTTCATTCAAGTGGGATCGTAATATTAAGACACCTGAATTTTTAAGCTTAAAGAAAATGGGTAGATTTTTGCCCATCAATTATTTCATGATGATTTGTCAACCACAATATTGCTATAAAAAAATTAGAATCATCTGTTAATTGGTTGTCAAGCCCCAAGTTCAAGCACTTTGCAGTGGCGTAGGGTACTGCAACCAAGGGGCAAGTTAATGTACGCCCCTAGGCGTGTTGTGTGAGCAATAACGGGTGTATCCAGACGGGCACCTAATTGGCTCCGGGAAAGCCCCTTGCAGGGGTCCAGAGGGTGGAGTCCCCTTGAGCTCTTGATTTAGCATCTTGAAGAAATTCCTTCAAGAGCTCTCATCCGAGCTCTAATTATCTCATTATCTTGAGCAGATGTTACGGGCACCCCAAGCGTGTTCCAGTGAGCAAAAATGGGTGGGATCCAGGGGCACCTTTATGTGGTGGCCCCAGGAAAAAGCCCCCTTGAGGGGGTCCAGATGTCGGCGCCCCAGGACTCTTGGGCATTTAGCCACTATTTGAGTTCCTTCTGATAGCTCTCATGTATCCAATATCTTGCAGTAGTTAAACTCTACTGCCCTGTGGACAACAACAACAACATTCACAACACGGTAATTTGTTTTCTTTGTGTCAATTTAATTTTCTCTCCAAACTCATTTCAGCGCCCCCCTAGGTGGTGCCCGTGGCCTGTCCCCCTCCTTGCCTCCCCTAGCTATCACCACTGTGCTTGATTGAGTGTCCCCTCCCAACTTTTTTTTTTCAAACACTATCTCTGCATCCCATTACAAATCAATGTCTTAAAAATCATAACAAAGTATACATTACATTAATACTGATTTTGCTGACACGTCCACATATTTGCTGACAAATTGTGATGTTTTTGGCTCTGAACACCTTATTCTGACATATACAGAAATGTACCCATCTGGAAATTCTGCAACTAAAATCAGCTTGACTGCATATGCAAGTGGGTGATGAGACTTAAATGTGGAGCCCCCTATACTAGATGTGCTTACAAATCACTACTATCAATTTAATGAATACTGCCATCTATATTTTTATTCGCAGAGCTGTCCCTCTTGTTTTACTTGTAAGTGCCCACTGAGCAAATTAAATCAGAGAAAATAATTCCCTGCAAGCCAGGACTTTGCCTGTTTTGGATTGTCTTGATCAGCTTGACACTATTTTGAATATGGAGTAGCAGCTAAGTTTATTCCTGCTCTCATGCACTCATAGGCTGCTATTCTCAAAGTGAGTGTAACTTTAGACCCAGTTTAAACCATTGTTATCCTACTTTGTGGACTTTTTTCCCTCCCAACTTACTCTAAAAATGTGGCGGTAAAGGATAAAAATTTCTTGTGGATGGGCTAGAAGAGTCTATCCAGAAGGAATTTTCACAGCCACTATTACCTGTAACTTCCGTATTTTGAAGGAAAAAGTCCACATATATGACAAACCCTGGTTTATCCAGCTTAAATTGACTTGCTTTTGATCTACCAGTTTTTAGACTCCTAACAACTAACAGCCCCCAAATTTCTCAATTCTTGAAAAAACCCCTTTATTGTTAGGAAAGTTACTCAAAATCTGCATTTTACCAATGTTTTCTTCTAGTGTGCCCCTTATTTTGGAAGGAAAACTCTTCTAACCATGATTTAACTACTGATAGAGCTCATGATTTAATAATTCTTTGTAATTAACATGATTGAAGGACCTATTTTGTTATGACAAGCCTTGTCCACAATAGACCCCAGACGAGTTTTGAAGCAATCCATTAATGCATTGCAATGCATACTGTACTGTTCTGAATACATGTCAGTACTTTGGCATATGCTCCAAGTTAAGAACCAACAGCCATTTCACGATCATCTAAAAAATCCTAAGTATCATGCTTTGTGGCTAAAATGAGTTTGAAAGTCAGGGTTTTTTATGTGTGATAATAGATTTGGTGAGACATTGACCTATTGAGGTGTAAATTTCCCAAAATTTGGTGCAATTGTGGGATTGACACATAACACCCTCTGAAGACAGACGCCCCAAAGCAAAAGTCTGTCAAGGTGAAAAATACTTAATGGCCAGGGCATTTCTCCACATGTCTAATGCCTTTAGCACCATGCCTGATCACTATTTCAACTGGACTGGAAAAGTAGGTAGAAGGGATGATTACTTAGACACCACATTTGACCTCCTTGTGTGTGTGTGTGGGGATGGGATATTTTCACAAGATTATTACCTCAATTGATAGATCCTTGCAATATCGGATTGGTTAAATGAAAGCACTTTACATGGTAAGTTTTAACTATTTTTGCATAAAAACGTGTAAAGTACCTTTTTATGCCCGGTAATAGTACCTTTTTATGCTTGGTATAGTACCTTTTTTGCCTGGTATAGTAATGTTTTGACCGGTATAAGTACCTTTCTCGAGACTGCATGTACTGCGCTCCTCATTTAAATATCAGAATTTTTCGCTCATTTTTATTAGGTTTTTTACACATGTTCGTTGATCATGCACCAATCCCATCTATCTGTTCATCATGTTCAAAACCATTTTATTTCTAATCAAAAAGTGACAGCATTATAATTTAGGTCATTCTATTAAAAATGGATTAAAAATATTAATAAACAAATATTGACTGCTTTTATTCCGGCGGCATGGTAAAAATTATAGGCCCTTTGGTTATCTCAAAACATAAGTATAGTTTTTTGAGAATCCACTTTGGGCCTATAATTCTAAACCATGCACCTCATAGCAGTCAATAGCCCTGTATACTAGGTCTGCCTACTGATGCTGAAAGCCCATTTGCAGCTCACTTTGACTTTCAAAGCTATAGTAGCCCTCTAGAATCAATACCATTTAACTAAATATGAACCACTCAGACACCTGTTACAGCTGAGAAAGGTTTTTAGAGCGCTAATGTTTTCTCTATAGTTATAATCAACCATATCCTGTATCCGTTATTGTATCATATCACAGGAGATTTGCATAGTATACCCCATTTTACAATCCTCACTGTTTGATGGACAAGGTTGGCCAATCAGAGGCCGTGCTCGCAATGAGCCGGACACAATTTTCATTTCCTGTGCAAAACATCAGGTGCCTGAAAATTCCATTTCTATTTTGTAATGAGGGCTATTTTGGCACCCAGGGCCCCTGGATAAGTAGCAGTTGAATCACATTGTGTAGTATTTAAGCAAATAATGCAAGATTAGAAATGGGACTTGTTTACTGTTATTTTGAAGGGTGACTTAACTTTATACCTGGGTTTAAATCATTGTCAGTCCTACGTGAGTGGACCCTTTTTTCTTTTTTCCTTTCAAAATACTGGAACGTTAAGTGTCACGGGTGAGAAAATTCTCTGGATTAGCCATTTTCGGCCTATCCATGAGGAATTTTCTCACTTTTACTGCACTTTTAGAGTAGGTTGGATGGAAAAAAGGTCCCTCTTGTGGAATAAGCCTGTTTTAAACCCGGGTCAATAAGTTAGTCACCTTTTCAGAATACCAGCCACTATGTTTGTGGCATTCTTTTTTTATCCTCAGATCATTAATTGCTTCTCTGTTCTATAGATTTGTAAGGTATATTCCAATATGGAAATAACGCAGTCCTGGAATAATTGAAATTTATATATCAAATCCAGCTAACCTTTCTTGTAAAAACCTGACATAATTCCCTAGTCTTTGGTAGTTAAAGTGTACTACCAGGCTAATTTTTAATTCAGTAATATTCTAAAAATGTCTTTTTGCAGTCTGAAAGAAGAACATCGCCTGCAATCAGATCGCCTTATTAGCAGATACCTACCAAATGTTTGTCAAATGAGGTCGTCATGTTTCGGCATCAGTGACATTGCTCAGCATGGGGGTGACGTTGTGTGACTTGAGAAGTCAATAGAGCACAACAGGTGTGGGTACTCCTGAGTCATTAAATCTGTATTATATAATGTGGTGCGCAGTAGACCCATCAACTAATGATAATTAAAAAACGAGACGAATTCTTGAACAGGATATAACTGAAAAGGTTTTGGTTGATTATTTTTGCTTACTTCTTTCAAACCCCCCGCACTATGTACTGCATATCCTCAGGATGTCATGTTTCACGTGGGCCGATCAAAAAATCGGCTGCATCATCGAGAAGACCTATAAATTTTTACTTTGTTATCAATAATATGTCAATTTGTTGCGGTGACTGAAAGACATGCATTTTAACAAAAATGTAGTTATACAAGTGTTAAGCATAGATTAGATTCACCCTGGCATTACACTTTAAGGACAGGAGTGCATTTTAATACTGTCTTTCTCATCTGTTAAGAGTTTTCAAACTCCCTCATTTCATCCTATTATTTATAGGAAAAAGATCAGGTTCCCCATCCCTGAAATTTTGATTACCACCCCTACTGAATCAATTTAACAAAATGCTTTCCCTAAAATCCCAGTTGTTTGCCCCTTATTAGATTTATGTGAGGCATGTCACTGAAGGATTGTTACTTTATAGATGAGTAAAAAATGGTGAGGGATATTGTTCTACCCAGGTGTTACATTGAAATAAAATCGTCAGTTCTCCCTGTGCCTGTATTTGCAAATGACCTAACCCCATTTTTATTTTGGAATGTAAATGACCTTAATCGCATTTTCATTTTGAATGTAAATGACCTAAACCCATTTTGAATGTAAATGACAACACCCATTTGATGTAAATGGCCTAACCCAATTTACTTTTGAATGTAAATGACTTTTATAACTGCACATCATTGGAATTTTAGTGTTGGGCCCTCAATGCAATTATTTATTTTTCCAAATATCGTAAATTATTGACCTTGAAATGGGGTCTGGGAATGACTGTTAATCTTAAAGGAAAAAAAATTGTTTTGGGTTGTTCACTTGGTGGATTATCACACAGATTTGGCTCAATTAATGGAAACTGAGTGACTTTTAAGAGACAGCTGTGTGTTTCATAGGGAGGCAAATTATACTTGAACTTGAACCGGTGTGTTACATGTGTGCAGCATGTGTGTTGGTAATGCATGTGTGTAAGTGTGCTTGTGTGTTGGAAACTATATGCGCCCACAGGCTGGTGAGACATTTTTTTGCTGTTGAGACGGAAAAAGTCCACACAACTAATTAAGAATGTAATGAAGATAAGCTGCATACCTTGAACTATTACCCATTGATAGTTGAACCGTGATGGCTATCCACGAACCATTTTTAACACAACCCATACATGGAGCCCACTACCCGCACCCGGACCCGGCTGCCATTATGGTTAACCCTGAGGCTATCCAACTGGACCTTTAACACAACCCATACATGGAGCCCACTACCCATTAATGGTTACCCCTGAAAGCTATCCAACGGTTGACCATTACCGACCACCGCTACCTAGAGCCCAAGCCAATCATAGTTAGCCTTTAATTGCTATCAAAACTGACCTTTTTAACACGTTCCCCAGACTTTAGGCTCTTCAGCCCAGATTCCGCGAGACAGTACTTCTGACTGCAACGGCCCTAGTTTTCTAGCAGAGTGTCTTTCCTCGAGCCTTTTTCACTGAAACTGCAACCCGATATCAGCTTGTGTGCCCACACTTTGCCGACGGAGGTCATAATTGCCCATTTTTATCCCTAAAGTCCCTGTGTGTGAGGCCCATGAATTGCCTAGCACGGGTCCGAGGAAAAGGGTTAGCACAGCCCATACCCAGAGCCCACTACCCATTAATAGTTAACCCTTAAAGCTAAACTGGACCATCTTAACACAACCGATACCTATAGCCCAATACCATTTAACCCCGATGGCTATTCAACTGGGGAAGTACCATTTTTAACACAGCCCATACCTGGAGCTCACTACCCATTAATGGTTCACGCCTAGAGTATATCCACTGAAGTGGGATTTAAACAAACCCATACCTGAAGCCCATGTACCCATTAATTATTAACCCTGAGCTATCCGACTGGACCATTTTAACACAACACATACCTGGCTCCCATATACCTATTATTATTCACCATGAAAGCTCCCAAATGACCCCAACAAGCCCATACCTATAGCCAATCGCTAAACCCTGTGGCATGCAACTGGACCATTTTAACACAACCCATAACTGGAGCCCCACCAAGCAATAGTTACCTGAAGGCTATCCAACTATAGACCACTTTTAACACACCCATACCTATAGCCCATACTATCAATAGTTTAACCAGGCCCGGTGGCTATTCACTGGACCATTTTAGCACAGCCATACCCGGCAGCCCACTACTACCCTTAATGGTTAACCCTGAAGGTATATCCAACTGGGGACCATTTTACAAACCCATACCTGAAGCCCATGTACCCATTAATTATTAACCCTGAGGCTAACCACTGGACCATTTATAAACACACCCATACCTGAGCCCATATGCCTATTTAATTATTAGCCATGAAGGCCTACCCAAATGAACCCTACCTTATGGCTTCCCCCTTGACCAGTTTTAACACAACCGCATACCTTTAGTCCTACCAATTGATAGTTAACTCCTGATAGCTATCCAATAACCATTTAACACACCCATAACTGGAGCCCACTACCCATTCATGGTTACCCTGATGGCAATCACAACTGCCATTTTAACCACAACCCTAACTGGAGCCCCACTATCCATTAATGGTTAACCCTGAAGGCTATCCAACGGGACCATTTTAACACAACCCATAACTGGAGCCCCACTATCCATTAAGGTTTACCCTGATTGCCTTATCCAAAGTGGACTATTTTAATGCAGCCCATACATGGAGCCAAATATAAAATACATTTCAAGAATTTTATCATCTAATATTTAGGCCCTTATTCTCGAAATGAATTTAATGCTACTTCACTGTTGTTACATCGCAATTTAATGCCTGCCTAAATAATGCAATTCTCAAAGCATGGTTAACTTTAAACACTGTTTAAAATTTGACCGAAACCATCGTTAACATGTCTAAAATTTGTTTAAACTTAGTTGGGTGGGGGGGGCATGTTAAGGTTGTTTACTTCCAATGCATCAAAGCCTGATATTTCAGCTATACGGTGATACTCATGTTAGGCCCTTTGGTCATCCTTTATTTCTCTTATTCTTGTTCTTTTCTGAGTTCTCAGTTGATTTATTCCTCGCCATTTCTTTGTAATGTCTTCCTTTTATGTTGTGTGTAGCTGTTAATAGTATTGATGATAGTAAGTGCAACACACGAACATACAACAGTTTTTAAAAACCATCACTGAACCAAATGCTAAATCTCCTTGCATATAATGTGACGTTCTTGAAATTTACCCGTGGGTTTCCTGCATAGCATTTATACGGAAAACTGCAAAAGTACCTGTGTAAAAGTGACATGATATAATGAATTTTGCATGTTTAGAAAGCTAAGGAATCAGACTTTAGCAAAATCTGGTTACTCTTGTGAGATTTAGTGTCACGGCATGATTATGAAGTGAGGAACTCGGTAGTGTGTACAAAATCCTTATACCCGAAAATGTGCTTCAAAAACTTGCACGTTACACACGTAAGATGTCATCCAAGTTTTTATAATGACTCGCACGTAATATTATAGGTGAAGATAAGTCAAAGTTCGGTGGTTGATATTTTAGCTAAATGTTAGCTAAATGATTTAAATACCTTTTTTTAAACTGTGCATTTAGCTAACATCTTTTGAGAATACCACCCTTTTAGTGTTTTAACACTGCACTGAACAAAAAGACATTGACAAAGTTTTCAAGCTTGAAACTTTTTATTATATACAAATGCATAAAATCCATACAAAAGTATAGTACCTGTACATAAGTTCATGCTCATCACCAGGAAAAGCAAAACTTCGTGCTTAAAAATTCTTTGATTAAAAAAGAACAAAAAATCAGAGCAAAATGACTTGAGAATGTTATCATTTTGCTCATTGGGGCTGATCCAATTAGAAGTTTAATTATTAATTTGAAAGTTTTAATATATTAACAAATAAATTGTTCATTCCTAATCATTGTTTTTATTTGGATATTAGCTGCAAAATGACATAAAACTGTCACTATAGCTGTCAAATGTAAAAAAAAAGCATGGTGTGAATTTCCAAACTATCAATTTTTCCAGCTTTGTGTTTTGGAAAAATAACAATGATACTAAACTTTAAGTTATATGCAAAACAAACACCCCATAACTGATGACACTTAATGTTTTTTTTTCAGTAAACTTTTCAGTAAATCTTTGTAGGGTACAGCTCTCAACAGTCCAGAAGAAAGCGTACAAGTACGTATATGTACTAGTATGTACATACGTCATAATTTCCCACATTGCGATGCAACTTTTTAAAGAAATAAGGTTTTAACATTTCACCCTGGGACAGTTTATTTTTACCATTCTGAAGCTGCAATCTTCACTACATAGTTTTAAAGCTTATCAACAAAATGTATGTGCAGATTTTTTATATCTTTTTTTCAAATAAAATATATTAATTAAGAAAATTGATATGACATCATCAGTGATATTTTTATCAATAATTAAATTTCGGTACATGAAATCAAAATTTTGACACATAGAATTTGTTTGTTGTTTGGCATTAGTTCTGAAATTAGTATCCTCTCTCATCTCAAAATTGAGAATCCCGAGAGGATTTCATAAAATTCTGTTGTATTTCTTTATAATTTGGTGATGTATGTACATACGTGTACGTATACGTACAATTACGCTATCGTCTGCACTGATTAATATCTTTTTTTTTTTTTTTTTTTTTAAATGTCAACATTGTGTACAATTTATCTGGAGTTCTGTAAGGGCTACGATGATGTAACTTGGTGGAAAGAAGCAGGTTGATGAGTTCTCAACCTGATTAGATTTTGGGTGTAAAATATGCTAATTACGTATCTAATTTGCATAATTTTTTATATCTTTTTTTCAAATAAAATATATTAATTAAGAAAATTGATATGACATCATCAGTGATATTTTTATCAATAATTAAATTTCGGTACATGAAATCAAAATTTTGACACATAGAATTTGTTTATGTTGTTTGGCATTAGTTCTGAAATTAGTATCCTCTCTCATCTCAAAATTGAGAATCCCGAGAGGATTTCATAAAATTCTGTTGTATTTCTTTATAATTTGGTGATGTATGTACATACTTGTACGTATACGTACAATTACGCTATCGTCTGCACTGATTAATATCTTTAGATAATGGGCTATTCATTTTTATATCCTTACTCTCCTTGTGGAATATTATACTTTAATATACCACAGTGGGGTGTGTATTTTGCAAAACTACCAAACAGGATTTATCAAGCAGGAAATTCCAATTAGAATCTGTACTCCACTGTGGAAGACCTATCTGAATACTTCCACAGAGGGAGTGTGTATTTCAAATGTAATTACCCAGTGGGCTATTCCATTTAAAATCCATACTCCCTCTTAGCAAGACTTTACCAAAATCTTTCACAGGGATGTAAGATTCTTCTTCAAATCCAGAGTTTCTTGAACGGTCCATGAACTATTTTTTCCTAGCCAACTTTAGGGACTTAAATCTTGCCATAGTGGAAGACAGGTATTTGATCTTTAAGCTGAAATTGGTAGTTGAGTAGTCATTTCCTTTCACAACCAGCATAATTAAAGTAATCATAATGTACCATAAAAACTTTATTAAAGCATTCATTTACCAAGTTATTTCATATTATTACTATATTTCGTCTATTCAGCTTACAAGTAAAACAAATCGCTAATAATAAATTATAATAATACTAGCAATAATGCTAATGATAGTAATTATCAATTGTGATAAGGGCAAAACATGAGTCAGCTGTTTGAAAAATAAACTTGGGAAAAGGCCAAAACATTCATTTGTTTCCTTAAAGCAACATTAAAAACATCTATTAATGTTTTTCTCATATTATCAGATGCTAAATGGTTCAATTTTGATGAGGGTTTCACCAAATAAATGTGGCAGTAATACAGCTTGTAATTTAATAATGTTGAAAAGTTACAATTGAACATGATCAACATCTGAGTCATTTGGTTTAATGGCATAGGAGCATACCATTGGACCAGCTTGACCTATTTGCCCCATTTAAAATCATATTGTCCAATCATATCACAAAATTTTCAGTATTCAAATATCAGCAGCTGTGAAGGCTAAAGCAACTGAACACAAACATCAAACTAAAACCTCTGCAGCTCCCCCCCCCCCCCAGCTGATAAAATTTTCCATTTGTTACATATGTACATATTAACATCAATAAAGCAGCAAAATATACTTAAACATAACACAATTTGCAATATACAGAAATGATCAGCTTAGCAAATATACATAAAATCTGTACACAGTGATTTCAACAAAGATAATCTTTTTCAAATTTAAAATCTGACAAAACTTATAAGACTTTTTACCTTAAACAGTCATAATTTTATCTACTATCTCAGGGAAACCTTAGCAGGGCTAAAATTGTGGATCAACCTATCAAATGGGGTACACTCCTATTTTATGGTCTTCCCCGTAGCTCAATATGAATACAGTAGTATATTATTATTCTTATATATTTGTTATATTGGTTAAGTATATTGTTACAAAACAAAAAACTAAAATGTTAACCCCCGAGTACTACCTGCCGTTCAAGGGCACACTTGGTCCAGTGGATACAACGACCGACTCATGCAGGGCCGTACGCAGGATTTATTTTGGGGGTGTGGGACTTCGAAAAAGTGGACCTTTTTTCGAAAAAAGTAGACTTTTTTAGTACATTTGGACCTAACCCCCATAAAATGGTCCTCTTTGGGACTTTTTGAACATTTTATCACCAAAAAGTGGACTTTCTTGTCAATTTTTTTTCTAAATTTTGGACTTTTTTATCAAAAAATTCAGCAAAAAGTACCCCCGCACCCCCCCTGCGTATGGGCCTGGACTCATGACACAAAGGTCCTGGGTTCGAGTCCCACTGAGGCCAATGTGTTGTGCACTTTACCTCGCTTGCCTCTCTCCACCCAGGTGCAAAATGGGGAGCTGTTAGGTATATTGTCCATTGAGCACTGCACAAAGGTATGAGTATGCCTTGGGCATTTGTAGCTATTTGTAAGGCAGCTGACATATTCTAGTGGCAGCGGAATAAATGTAAAGTGCTTTGATATATTGTGAAAGGCGCTAAATAAATGTCGACATTTATTTATTTAAAAATCATTTCTGATTGGCTAATTATATCATATAGTTACTTAAACCAATTGAATTGCAGCTTCAAAATATTTAGTTGTTGCCCTAATACCATTCTTATCATGTTGCTGAATATCTCACAAAATCACAATTTCCATGGTGACCAAAGCGAGGTAGCACTCATAGGGGTAAACCTTGCCAAACTAAAATCTTATACAAATTTAAAATTGATAGGACTGCCACATACATTTATAAC
Source organism: Ophioderma brevispina (assembly GCA_023653785.1). NCBI lineage: Eukaryota > Metazoa > Echinodermata > Ophiuroidea > Amphilepidida > Ophiodermatidae > Ophioderma > Ophioderma brevispina. The sequence goes on from JAMKCH010001360.1 coordinate 119,742, forward strand.
AAGTTTTTCAGTACTTCATCAAATTTTTAATACTGTTATTCAAATTCTGCAGAAAAGAATACAATGGAAATAGTGTTTAATAACAGTACAATCAGAAAGATTCAATCAGAAAGTCTTGATATGAATAATGATACAAAGGTTATTGTCTGATTTTCTGTTTATTTATGTCACTTCATGAAAAGTTCAGATGATTCCATTCATTCTGAGAAGTGGTATTGCTTTTTTATCCAGGAAAATCAATACAGCCTCTGGCGTAGATTGAGGCCAACATTTTTGCCTCACCCATCAAATTATCTTTAAAATTTGTGGAAGTGATTTCAGTAAGGGTCTATTTCATTATGTTTGAATATTTCTTTTGGCCATTGTGGCCCTTTAAAGCGGCACTGGCACATTTTCACAAAATATAAAATTTCTTCAATTTGCTCTCAAATGATAGTCTAGGCCATTGGAAAAATAGAGATACATTTTATACATAAAAATAACATACTCAAAAACAGGTAGGGGCATTAATAAGAGTTTAAGACATCAGGTAATTTGTAGGCTAACTTTGAAGTTTTCCGTAACTTTGATCAACAAATGTGTATATTACATGAATATCATAGACTCGTACCCATTGATATTAAACCACAAAGGTCACAGACCGGTCAAACAGGGTGCATGCCATGGGAACATGCATACGGCACATGTTTTCTAGTGTTAAACGCCATTTTCGTTGCCTGCTGAAATAATGTCGCCGGCGACATTAATTATAAAATCATTTTGTTTACCCTTAAGGACGCTGATTTGGTTGTAATCATTTCAGGTGAGGGCTAATGTATATAAAAGCTTTACAACCATGCAAAAATATCAATTTTGAAAAATATTGAGGGCACACTATTTTTCAAATGTGCCAGTGTCTCTTTAATCTGTGATAACAGAAATATTGCACTTAATAATGTATCTACTTCACTATCAGTATCCCTTCCAAACGAAACCATACCCTCAACAATATGCACGAAGTGACACAAATAGTGATTTTAACCTGATAGGACTATTTAGTTTCAAGCTTATAATGTATAGCTAATTACTGATATTTTGTCAAGATTGACTCTTTTGCTTCTAAATGAACTTCAAATTGAATGTTGGTTAAAAAGTTAGAATATGGCTTTAATGTGATTTGATCAAATAGTATCAACTTGTGTTATTCTTGTAATTTAAAAAAAACCATAAGCTTGAAACTCAAGTAAAATCAAAATGTCATCATATCATAAGAAAGGTCAATCATTTTAGATGCATTTTACTGTGCATCTAAAACCATAAATGTCCAACCTTTACATGTTCCAGTTGTAATGGCTTGTGAATTGTAAGTTTGATTTCTTTAAAAAGTTTATTACCTTTTGTATAATTTTGCCATATACCATGTGTGGTTAGTTAAAGGTGCATGACCCAATCATGGTCTAATTTGTTTTCTCCTTCACATGGAAGCATATCACCAAAAACATCTGATTATAATTTTGAGTTGGTCTAGCTGTTTGAATAGTATAAAACAAAAATGAGTACCAAATTGGCCCATAGGACAGTGTGTGTGTCGCTAGTGTGGTCAACCACATTTGGTGGATGTTTTTCTTGATAACATCAAACGAAACATTTCCTGGGCCTTAAATTTTTTCACACCGTTCTGTGTATTCGGACAATATGAACTTTTTTTCGATACTATTATAATACCAAAATCTCAATTTTGATGGGTGACTTGGGTGAGGAGCGTGGCGGCACAGGAAGGGGTTACACTGGAAATTTTCCCCCCTAATTTTGTTTCTTCCCCCCCCCCCCCCCCGATTTAGTTTATTTTCAGTAAATAGTTAATCGTAATTTGGGGCCAAATTTGTTAAAAAGCTCAAATTTTTTGAGTGTTTTTCCCCTGACAAAAAAAACTAAACTCCCCTCCCCAATCACTTTTGGCCCCCTCCCAAATTTCACTTTTTTCTCACGCGTATTCCCCCAGAAAAGTCTGGCGCCGCCACTGGTGAGGAGGTTATTGATTAGGTCACAAACCTTTAAGGCAAATGCAATATTTTTCTTTCTATTCCATTGATTTATTTAATATATCTGTACTCTAACATTTTTGTACTGAATATGCTTAATACAAAATTGTTTTTTTAAGTTATATAGAAAAATAAACATATATATTTCCAAAAAACAAAAACACCTTCGTATAATTGTTTAAGGCTAAAGTGGTTGGACAAAATAGACCTTTGATAATCAAAAAGGTTATTTTATCAGTTGGGACATGACATACAAAAATCATTTCAAGCAATGTTTACAGAACTGTCTCAATAGAGCATTCATTTAGTTTTACCTCAGTAAAATTTTGAAGGGAAAATCACTTATTCCACATTTACAATTATCCATATTTTGTGACTATGGCCACATTTATACAATAAAATATATTTCACTTATCATTGCACTTAAGACAAGAAAGCCATTGTCCTTAATTTGTTTTGTATTTACAAATGACCTTCGTTATTAATTACAAAAAATACAAATTATTATCTTCATCTTCAATCTTATAGTACAATTCAATGGGTTCTTGAATTAAAGAAAACAGATGCACATACACCAAAAGTGATACAGAGTTTTCTCATTTTAAATTATGAAAAATTTAGCTTGAAATTCTGGACATATCATACCCAAAATACCAAGAGGTGTATTTTCTAAATACACAGGTGAATGAAAGTTAATGAACTGTGCATGGAAATTGAGACTGACTATGAGATACAATATACTCATCCACCGAGTACATGAACTGACCTTGTGTGTTCTAGATATCACATATCATACCCAAAAACCAGGGGGTGTATTTTCTAAACACACTGGTGAGTGGAAGTTACTGAACTGTGCCTTGGGAATCGAGACTAGTGGCTCACAGGGAGCATAATGGTATTGTAGACAATCCTATGTGGAGTGCAAACTTGAATGACATTAATATGTTGTATATCATTACATTTCCTCTGCCAGCCTGTGGCTTGGAGATCTTGAAAGATATGTCTGCTATTTAATGCAAGAATTTATCTTTCCTCTATAAATTTTAACTTCTTAATTTGGATAATATGTGTTTGACATCATTAATAAATTATACACAATTTATTATGCATATTCTGTAAGCAAGTCATTATCTCTAGTACCTGTGACTTGCGTATGTTAGGATTTATCCAGATTTGGCGCGTTTTATCACTCAATGTATGGGCTATCAATCACACTATACTTCCAGTGAATGTGAAGAAAATATTGTGAACAAATTGAACTAAATAGCTAGTTTCCTTGCCTCGGTTCAAAACAAGGCGATTCCATAGGAAATGGAGCGATATTCAATTAGATGGGAAGCTAAGAAGGCCTATCAAGTTATACATGGCCACTTCTCCTCTGAAAACCTGCACTTCCTTTGCTTTCCCTCCACAAGTGAGTTTTAGTTATTGTTGAAAATTAATTTTCTTCGACTCTTTGTCTCTTGATGTCATAACAGTGGCAGAATTCAGCGCAGACCACAAATTTGGTATAATATTGTTTTTTTAGGTAAAGAACCACATGTAAACTTTGGTCAACTTTTCAGTGGTGAACAAGTAATGGCAGTTGCTTAAAACGCTGAATAGACAAACCCGCCTGCCTTTGATCTTACTACATCAATTCTAATCTGAATACAATGTCAATTAAAGACCTGAAATTAAGACAAAACCACATTGATTTGTCGCAACTCTTCCCATACAGTTCTTATACAACATTCAAATCACCACAGCAAACTACTTTTTGCCTAATTTGGAATTGAAATTATCGTTTTTCTTCAGAGCTTATCCCTGAATTTTGTTGTCGCGCATTCTTACTCTCCTTCTCATGCAGTCTCGCATCTCGGTGTTCTCGTACCAGACACACGATCCGTCACTTTTTCTCATGCAGCGAGAATAACGACCTTCACAGTCAATCTCTCCCTTCATGACATCCGTTGGGTCCCATGTGCAGACATTAGATGCGGCATGAGCACACTGGCCATGGAAACATTCCTGGATCTGCATCAAATCAAAAATTTTTGAAAAATAAGCACAAATTTGTTTAGTGTTTAGCAGTTGCATCAGCAAAATCTGGGGGAAAGGGGGAAGGGAGAAAGTAAATGCAGTGGGAAACCCTAGAATGGCATTCTCAAAGGGTGTCTAACTTTAGACTTGCGTTTAAACCAGAGGTGATCCTGTAGTCTGAAAGTATGATGTAATAGGTGAAAAAATATTTCTCATGGATGGGTTGGTACAAGAGGAGGATAGTGTTCTTCCCACAATGCAATTCTTCCAATACAATTTTTGCACTGATTGTCACATGAATTTATAGTGACAAAAAGTACTTAAATGAATAAAACTCATCCCAATCTTGCAATTAAGTACTTTTTGTCACTATAAACTCATGTGGCAACCAGTGCAAAAAATGTATTGGAAGAAATGCATTGTGGGAAGAACTCTACACCTCCTCTGGGTCGGAACAATCCATGAGGAATTTTCTCATCTATTACATCACACTTTCAGCCTATGTTATAAGGAAAAAGGTCCACTCATGAAGCAGTTCATGGTGGAAAACAACACTGCTGGATCCAGCAACACATTTCCAGCTACGGCAAACATTGCCAGATCCGACATTCAGCCCAACTTGACTGAAAAACAGCTGGTCAGCTGGTCACCCCATGTCCAAGTTCATATTTTGGGACAGGACATTCATGTGACACTAAAGAATATAATCCTTTAGTAGCTGTATTTAGAAACAGGTCTTGCACCTTTTTACTTCATAAGAAAAGAAATCATTTACAGAGTCTGTTCTTGGACTTCCCCAAATGACAGGTGCAAATTAAGGGTAAGTCCTGGGGTAAGTCATAAAGCTTTTAGGTACCCTGTCATGTGGGCATTAATGTCAAATGGTCACTGGAAATGAGTTTGGCCTTGTTAAATGTATGATCTATTTGATCCCAATGATCTTGGGTGTTGTAGTAATGTGACTCATCTTTCTATAGTAAAATGTGCAGTCAATGGGATCACAACAAGGACTGACATTGAGATTTCAAACTGTTTTAAAGTATTTGCTACACAATTTGGTCATTACTTCAAAATCAGGCGTAAAGTAAAATTTGTGTGGGAAAAATGCTATTGTAAATAATTTGGTGCATTTAAGTCTGTAAATATTCTAGTCAGAGCCTTCATGGGTCTGAGCTTGGCAACAGATTTGTGCCTATTCTCTGGCTTCACATGGGATCCTCAGGTTTTGCTCAGTGGTATAAATCAGCGCAGCCTTGTATCCGCTTTGTAAGATTGACTTTATGTCCCTCTTGTCCATATCGATACTGTGCATGTAAAACTGATTTTGTGATGTGCTTATGTATATGGTTTAACCATTTTTGTATATTTAGGGACTGAGCAATGTTTACATTTATGTTGAGGGAATAGGATAATTCAATTTGTTTTATGGAGAAAAAAAATTATGTTCCCCTTGCATTTGCTCAACAATTTGGTGTCTTCCTTATATGCTAAATTCTACAATTTTAATTTGTATTTTTTTTCTGAAAACATTGTTGGATTCTTCCTTTATCCTGAAAAGATTGTTTAGCTCCTTCTCCCCTTCTATATTAATATAGATTGGTCCCTAACCTTCTCTTTCACCCCTCCTTTCACCTGTTTTGCACCCATTGGCTTTACCATGTTTTTTTACAATTCTAGGTACCTACTCGCTCACTAGGCAACAGTCCTGTGTTCCTGTGGTAAGAACCAAGTGGTTGTGGGTTCACATCACCTTAGAGCATCTCACTGCCAAGTTTTTTTGTCATTTTGAAGGTTGAACCTTTATATAAGCATCACAAAATGAGTGTAATAATAACCCTAACTCTTACCCTAGACCATTGCCTATAACCTTAATCCTAAATCCTAAACCCTAGATTATCACAGTCATGCGTACATAAAGGTAGTTCAGTTGCTTAATGCCAAAGGGAAAGTTGAATTTCAGTTTCTTGTCTATGGAACCATTGGATCAAATTCAGAGGAAGTTCATAGACCTATAAAGCAGGATTTGAACTGGCAGGGTCCTGAAACAAACAGTTAAATATTCCTTAGCAACCAGCACCAGTAGCATACTATTAATTTGCTGAAATATGTTTGACAAGGAATTCTAAGAAATACCTGAAATATATTTGACAGGGAAATGTAAGTTGCCTGAAATATATTTGACAGAATCGTAAGAGATGCATGAAATATTTGACAGAGAATTATAAGAGATGCCAAGGTTTTTAAACAAGGAATCGAGGTTGCTGTACATTGTTGAGGCTTTACCAATTTATTTGGTTGGCTAGCTAGCTGGAGGGGTCAACTGCCAGACATTGTGTACCTGAAGTCAAGCTTACCAGACAGAATCAAATGGGGCTACATCCTGAACAAATTACAATGCCCCGGCCTCAAAATAGGACACAAAAACATGCTTGGCTCAAAACTTGGCAGATGGAAGAAGACAATAGATCCAGGTGTGCCAGACAGTCTGGCGTTCCCTTTCCTAAATTTCAAATCATGTGTGGCTCTATGTCTGGAGTAGGGACTTGGTGCTTCTTGAGAACTTCTTTTGAAAATTAAGACATTGTTGCTGTACATCAGAACCATCTGACAAACCCTGATGCTGAAAATGTTTGTTGAAGCAATTTATAGATGTTGGTCACTTTTTGGCCAAAATTTAATTGGTCAACAAAAGTGGTGTCAGGAGAAGTGCAAAAATTAGTGGTCAACAAAAGTGGTGTCAGGAGAGGGGCAAAAATTAGTTGGTCAACAAAAGTGGTGTCAGGAGAGGGGCAAAAATTAGTTGGTTAACAAAAGTGGTGTCAGGAGAGGGGGAAAAAAATTAGTTGGTCAACAAAAGTGGTGTCAGGAGAGGGGCAAAAATTAGTTGGTTAACAAAAGTGGTGTCAGGAGAGGGGCAAAAATTAGTGGTCAACAAAAGTGGTGTCAGGAGAGGGGCAAAAATTAGTTGGTCAACAAAAGTGGTGTCAGGAGAGGGGCAAAAATTAGTTGGTCAACAAAAGTGGTGTCAGGAGAGGGGCAAAAATTAGTTGGTCAACAAAAGTGGTGTCAGGAGAGGGGCAAACCAAAAAATTAGTTGGTCAACAAAAGTGGTGTCAGGAGAGGTAAATTGAATCCTAACTCCTTACATAAGTACTGCAGGATAAGAAACCTTGCGTGGATGGCTGTGTCAAAAGAGATAGCTTGCTCGCCAGCTCAGGCTACTTTACTGAAAAAAAGAAGTCTCTCAGTCTGAGCAACCTGGGGATACAAAAGATATCTACAATGGTTCATCTATGTACGTTTCTGGCTTTAAGTGTGAAATTATGTCATTATTTGGGGCAATTTTGACATATATCACTACTTTATGCCACTCACGATTCACCTGTGACCTACTGTGGTATGTGCACATTTTTAACCACCGCACAAAAGCGATGACATCACTGGTTCACTTCATACTAAGTTTTCTGTTAGACAAAGTATGCTGCAAGAAGGTTGAAAATACTCATAGTAAGAGAATGTATGGTTGTAGTTTGTGAAAACAGCGATGGGAATGTGATTTACAACAAATAAAAGAGAGGTCAGCAAAGTTTTGAGTAACGAGGAGTTTAGCTTACTAGAATTGAATGAGTCACAGTACTGACAGAAGAGCTTCTACCTTCCCCTTATAACCTCCCGTAAATATGCGTCAGTCATAATATAGAATAATAAAGCTTGCGCCTACATATATGACTACTGTCCGCCCTGGGGGCTAACATTGTCCCCTGGATAACTCAAATTGGTTGTTCCTCAGGTTCGTTGGGACAACGTTGTTCCAGAGGATGGTTTCGACTTTGTTCAACGTCTTTCAATAGGGAAGTCTCCGAAATAAAACTTTGTATCCGTCAAACACACGCACTACGACTGGCATTGTGCTCAGTTTTGTCCATTGTAGTAAAACATCGTCAACCCCTGGATGACATTCCCAGGGCTAGCGCACGCAGTGTCTTGGCATATGGCCAGCGTGGGATGAGTCATTACAAGTCTTATACTGTTTAAACATTTTGATGAGTTGAAAGAAGTTACTGTATAGCCCTTAAATACTACTTCACAAACCAATATTGAATTATCTTTCACACTCATCCGTCATTGTCATTGTAATTGTTTGTTTATGCATGGTTCAAACGATATACTACAGTAGTCTACAATAATCTACTCCTAACCCTCTCATGCCCTACAAATCCCTGCAGAACCCTACAGCGGCTGAGGTCAGAAAATATACTAAGTCCTGTGTGTTATGATTGCATCCTTAAAACGAATACACATACCCGTACACATGTAGGTGCAAAATCTCTGGCTGAGCCAGTGACACACTGATTTCTTGCCCAGTGCCAGAGGAATTCCCATTTTTTGCACTAATGGTTAGGCTACTTTGCACTAAATATCAATAAGATCTGGTCATTTCATTTCATTTGCCAGATTAAAACAACCATAAACATATATATAAAACAAACAATTTCAGTTTTAGAAATTAGCTGAAATTCAAGTATCTGCACCTCTTCTGACTTGTGATCCTAATTGGCCATTTTCACATTGACCATAATGCCACATTGTATTTTTTGCTGGCTTCCAGTGAACTTGGGACTTCTGTAACCATAGAGAGTGGCAGGACCTCTTGGAAAGTTGTCAAGAGTCCCTTACAGGAGTCCAAGCTGACCTGGAAATGGCATTGTGGAAACTAAGAAAGTAGGCCATGAAAAATCACTACTGGTAAAGGAATAGGTCAAACTGAAGTCTAATTTTGTTACAAAATGTTGTTCATTCCTCCATGTAATATTGCATTAACCTAGACTAGTGTCAAGACTTCATTGAGGGATTATATGCCTGACTGAATAAAGGTCTATAATCGTGGTAAAGTTTAGAAGGTGCACTGTGCATACAGAAAGTGGTCTATGTTACTCTGAGGGGTGTATCATGTCACATCATGTAAAAGCCAATCAGAGATACTCTAAGAAAGGTGGTAGGCCTCATAAATAAAATTAAAAAAAAAAAAAAACTCATGGGGATAACACTTTAAAATTTTGGTGTAAAGCATGGAAGCAAGCTGAGATTGCCTGGTGCATTTTATGTGAGTCACAGAGGTAAAATGGTAGCAATCTAAGTATCCCATACTCCCTGAAAAATAAAAACAAAGAGCGGTCATTCACCTTGCAAGACTGGCAGTACTGTCTGTAGAGATGTCTCACGCCCTGTCGTTGTTTTCTTGTCAGAGTTTTGTGATCTGTAACCCAGTCACACATGCCGATTTGGTACTTATGCTCTGCGTGTCTCACATATTGGCCTGTATTTTCAAAGAGATAAAAAGAAATGCAAATCTTAAATATACACTGAGATTATTTCCAGTAAAATTTGTATAAACAAAATGGCAGATAGTCAAAAAGGCAGTGACTGCACAGCAGATGTACTTCTGTTTTAATTACCGATTAAAGGGATCTTGTGAACGTCATAGCAACCAGCCATTGGAAAGGAAGTATTTGCCTTAAATAATGATGTAACCATGTATAACAAACTTCATTGCCCCAACGACAAGTCCTGTAATGTGGCACCTCTACGGTTAATTTTCCCTATACAAATGGCACTATCAATGAGCTATGTGAGGGGAGGGGAAGAAATTTTTTTTTTTTTTTTTGCCAAACGCAACACAAATATACTAATAGGGTAGTAGTATAAGCAGTTATTAGTAACCAATTTTCATGAAGCTCTATCAGGCACCACGTGCTCAAAAAAAAATTACAGCTTTTTAGACAAATGTACCGACCGGTCGTAATGTACCGACAAAACATCTCGGTCGGGGGGCACGTGCCCCCCTGCCCCCCCTCTGGCTACGCCACTGCCTTCCTACATATCCAATGCACTTTGATAGTATTTTAGAAGGTTACGGTTCATAGTACTTTAGCAATCCTGTAGTTGAAACACAGGATACTTGACAACAGTTTTTCTTCTAGCTTGCTTTCAGCAGCAAGCCCAATATGTCTGACTGATCCTAACCAAGCTTGTCGAGCCTCATTCAACTTAGTAACTTTGTATTGCCAATAAAATTTCATGTCTAATTTCCAATAGTTCCTGAATGCATGGCCCAGTATGTCTTTGCCAAGAAAACATCCAAAGGGAATGATTTTGTGATACTAAACAAGTGCTTAGGCCCCAGTGTCGCAGCACTTTGATCTTACTATCACAAAGTAGAACAGACCTTTTTGAATAAGGTCATTCTCATGGTGTAGCAACCCATTCACATGCAGATATGTAAAACGGGTGTGCGTAGTATGACGTACCGCTCCTGTATTGCTTGCAATTGAGAATTTTGTAATGTGTCTGGGCCCCCCAAAATAACTTGGAAGTATCAAAATGCTCAAGCTTACATATTGTTGGCCTTTGAACAGAGAATTCCAGAAGATTAGCAGAGTTCTTTTATTTCAACTTAGAACACAGTACCCCTTGCTCATTCAAGCTAAATAATGACATGATCAGCATCAAAGGAACAGAAGGCCAAGTGCCACACATCAAAATGATGTATTGGAAATTTAACTACAGGTAGACAAGGATGAATATTTATTAATCGTTCCCTGGAGATGGCCAGCGCATGTTAGTGTTGAAAAAAAAAACAAAAAAACGTGCACTTGGCCGGATATAAATCGTATATGAAAATATACAGTTCTGATGCTATCCGCTAGGAAAGCGATGAACACCTTCCGGACCTAAGACTTATAGATAATATAATATCTATCGCTCCTCTACCAACCCTGGCTTGTTAGCTCAGTTGGTACATTCCTATTATGCAAATAACCATAAGACTCTCGGCTATCTATAGCACTCGATCAAGCCACGGCTGACTGACCTAAGTTTAAATGAACCGTGTTGCAGTATACACACAACCGAATGCAGTAAATCTTTGTGTGTACATGTACGTGTCATGCAAACCTTGCTTGACCGCGCCGCAACTGACCCATCTGAGTCAAAACACAGTTCCGCGCATATAATTATGACAGCAATCAATACTCTCATTGCATTTCCCAATTCAAACTCGGTTCCACTGTCGGAAAATAGCCATGCATATTTGCAATGTCAGCATAGTAAACGTTCATGTCACCTTGCATAGATGAGACAGTGTGTTCAGAATTGACCAAGTGACACCGACACAAATAGTACATCTCACTAGTCACATTATATCGCGCATAATATACGATTATTTAGGAGTACTTTTCAACCCCCAATTTCTGGGATTGACTCATGGTGCAACTTTACTAACACAAAAACAACACCAACATTCACCAACGGAAAGTCTGATTTGAATTCTGTTTTCAGCTTCCAATAGCCGAGACCATCCCGGATTTTCCCATTATCATTGCGCATATAATTTTGACCACCTGAGGTCTAAGAGTCTCTCGAACGTCATGAACACACATTGCAGAATTTCCGAATCTCCCCAAGCTGTATCTACATCTATGCAAGTTCTCATCAATGCCTGTTCAGCAACTGGATGAGGGTTTGTGTGCGGTGCATCTACGGTGGTCACTGTTTGAAGTGCTCTCAATGGCTTTTCGTGCGTGTATAATACAAAGTTCATGTGCGAGTAAAAATCCCTCTGCCTTGGTCTTACATGGCTTTGATGGCTCCCTTGAACTGCTCTACTGAGGGCAGTTCGATGATATTTTTGGGGAGCGCATCCCAGTCAGCGAGTGTCCGCAGAAAGAAGCTGTGCTTGTAGGCGTCAGATGAAGAGCCTAGTCTGATGAAGTGTTGAGGATGACTGCTACATGTATTTTTGGGTTTCTGTTTGAGGTAATCCGGTTTGGGTATGGCAATGTGGTTGTTGATCAGCTTGTAGAACTTGGTGAGGCAAGCTCGTCGACGTCTTTGTTCCAAAGTGGAGAGGCCAAGGTCTTTCATCACAAATATGACGTCACCATTCAGTAATGAGAGTAATAAGCGGCGCTCTTCATTTGTAATTGTTACGAAAGAGAAGTTTGTTCATGAGCTGCCATGTTGTAGAGCACATTCACATTCCAGTACTACAATGCATTCACCTGCTAAATCCTGTGGTATAATACAAGTTGCCTTTTATGTTTTAGTATTTTGTGCTGGGTCCCCATCGAGTAAAGGATGGAAGGGAGTGCACCAAACTGTTTCAGTCCTTATAGGCTCATCGGTGTCATCTTCAAAGTAACCTTATTTTGTAATTTTGATCCTAATGGTAACCTGCAAATTCATTCAATTAAAGCCTATATTACTGAGCATGGCAGAGAGAATCACATAAACATGTATCTACAGGTCTGTTGCCATGGGTGTATGTTACACACTCACTCCACATAAAAGTCTCCCAAAGTGCTTCTTTTTAAATGCTAAGTGAAAGTGCAGTGAATTAAAAAAAAAAAAAAGGTGTTTTTGCATTAGTACACCCACAAATTATCTGTATTTGGAGGATAAAGAGTAAATTTCAGTGATAAAGAGGTCCACTTTTTATAAAATCCACACTCCCCTCAAAGAAAAAAAAAAGAAACATAATTGTGGCCTGCATAATTTCTGCATAACATGACAGTACAGGTAAAGTTCTAATGACCCCCAACCATTGACAAAGCAGTAGCTATTAAAAACTATTATAAGTCTCATAATATCATTTCCATACTTAAGTGACTAGGTGTTAAGCCATTTTCCCCACTAATCCTACCTGGAACAGCTATTAGGTGGAAATGTGCATGACACATACTATATGCTCATATCTATTGCATGTGACACATTGCAAAACAGTGAAGTGGACCCTGCACCGGCATATAGGATTAAACTAATACTGAGCAGAAAGTTAGATTTTAATTCTTTTGCTTGTCATATGACTTTCAAATGACATGTGACTGCATTAAGCCATAATTGATAGCATTTAAAGGGTTAATCAAATATGGTGACTGTTTGATTTGACTGATGTTTTGTTAATTTAGCAATGAATTTGATTGATTTTTTAATCCAGCATTCACCTCTTGACCTTTGAGCATTTCCATTTATTTAAAATAGGTGTGGTTTTTATTTTTAATCACTCAAAAATCTGAATCTGAATAAAAGCACCCCTACAATACACCAATACAAATGCTATGTAATTTTTGTTCACAGACAAATGATATTATTAAAGGCATGGTCTATCATTTCTTATAGCATGCCTTGATACTGAGATTTTGGAACAGTTATATTTGATTTGATGGGCTTAAAGGGGCATTTCGAGATCCACAGCCTCATCCCCGACTAACCTGAAAAGAAAGTTGAGATTTTTATATCATCAGTATAGTATGTGTGCCTGATCTTACTTGCAAATTTGATCTACTCTGGAAGAAATTCGTAATTTTGTATTTTCTGTCCATAAATGGACAGAAATTATGTACAGTGGCCTATGGGGCACCGTGATACAAACATTTGTTCATAAAATCAAACCGCAAATTTTTGAAATAACTTTTTCTTTGGAATATCTATTGAACTGTAAACAAAAAACAAGGTGCTACAATGGCAAAATTAACCTTTAAGCTCCCTCGGACTGGCATGGCTTCAAATGATTTAAATTAACGAGTTTTGTAATAAAGAGCAGAGATCCAAATTTAATTGTTATCGCTGTACAGGTAAAAGTTGGTCTTAACTTAATTCTTTGTTAAATGACATTTTTCCCAACTAAAATGACATTGCCAACCTTAGTGAGGCTTAAGCTTACATTTAAGAGCAAATACAGAGAAAATGTTTGTTGGTTATGTCACAAATCATTCCCTTCAACAATACTTGTAATTTTCTCTAGCAATGCGTGCATGAGAACATTTACACCACCTCAAAATAAATGTTTCTTGTGAACCTCATTAAAAGCTCTACTCAAAATGAACATGTTAATTCACACTAAAGTGTATTTTCCGAAGACCGATCTTCCAACCAAGCTTGACCAAGCCGTTCCATTAGCATGGAGAGGAGGCTACTTACCAAGGAAAATATCGATAGAATTATTGGACTGAAAAAAGGCCACCACAAAAAATAATTATGTTAACCTTATCCATTGTACGCTAACATTAACATCCATGATACATCAGACTGCCCCTGATTACATTTACCTTACTCATATGTAATACATAGACCCAATGTTATTTAACAAAAATCTTACCAAAAGCCTACAGACTAAAAAGGAAATCTTATTAATGCAGGAAGTTGAAAGAAAGTAAATAAAAAATAAATGTGGCCTCTGCAATGATGGTAACTAGCCACACTCCATTGATTTTAAAAGATTATAGCTTGTGATTCCATTCACTTGCCGATTTTCAAAGCCTTTTCATTTCAACTAATACACAACTGGTTCGATTCCTGGCTCTTTTTAAATTGAACATTCAAAATAGCTGCTTTTAATTCAAAAAGTATTCAGAATTGGTCGATTGAAATAGGTTTGCACAGGGCAGCTTATACTTACTTACAAGACAGTATACCTGTTCAGATTATAAATGACCGAAGGTTGGACAAAGTTATATCTTTGGACAACTGGCAAATATATACCTGAAGACAGTACATCTTTACTTTTGATCATCATCCCGGCCCACCCCAGCACCAAAGATCACTCTTCAGAAAACGTACTTTAGGCCTACTGGTTTTACAGGTTATATGGATACCTTATTTAAAGGTGCAACAAGAGATTTTGGAACATCCATATATTGTGTAATATGTAGTGATTTCATACAGATAAGACTCCCAAAGATTTCTTACCTTGTATTTTGCTACAGAAATGCCTTTAAAGTGAAAACATTAGAGTGAAAACATAAGGCGATTTTGATTTGCTTAATTCAATATAAAAAAAAATATGGTTGATTTCATATTTGCTCTTATAGGAAATTAGAAATGTTCACATTTTTTGTACCAAAGAAATAATTCTCAGCTTACTCCTTTCACAAGGGATTTTTTTTATAGAACTACGTTAGTGGCGAAATAGAATTTTCACATTTTAGGGACACCCGTTATGCGAAATCTCTCATTGCACCTTTAATTACGAGTTACTTATTCAGCATAACTTACCTGACAGAAAGTACACCTTATTTTCCTTTAAGAGCTTTCCACAGTTAGTCCCATATTGTGCAACATCGATGGTAGCATGGCGTTGTAATCCAATAATATCCTGCCCCTTAAAAACACGCTCTACATGTACTTGATATTTTTCCATACCACCCATGAGACGACCCAAACTTCCCTCCAGTGTGGGGTTCTCAGTCACTGGTTCTTCTGTACTTGATTTTGGAAGTACTTTACCACGTAATACTGTAAATGATAAAAACAAGGATTAAAAGTAATGGTAAGGGCAATACAATGGAAAATAATAAGTAGAACAACAGAGACTTCTGCCAGGAAAGCAAAAATCTTCACAACCCTAAGGTTTTAAATACTGATTTTGATTTTTGGCTGAATTTTATAGAAGCACTCAACATGGGTGAATACTTTGTGATATGAAGCAACTATTTTGTTGTTGATTTTTTAAATTGATCAATTGGTTTGTTTGTTTGTTTGGTCGGTTGGTTGGTTGGTTGGTTGGTTAGTTAGTTGATTGATGATTGAGTAATTAAAGGGCCATGACCCAATCACTAATAGCCTCTCGTCCCCAGAACCCAGATTTTTCTGGAAGTGGTCAGAAGAAATCTACTATTTTTCTCATTACTCTGTGAAATCATAGGGCTAAAGGTTTGGTTTAGAAATTATATGCAAAAATGTGCCCCATTTTGATCGACCAATATTAATTTTACACAGTACTACAGTTTTTAGCTCTTTCATCAAAACAGATTGAAATATTGGCACAAACTTTACAGATGGGGGTTTTGGGGTGTGGGTCATTTTATCAAGATGAAAACTTCATATACTTAAATCGGGCCATCTCCCTTTAATTATTTTATTGACTGACTGACTGATCGATTGATATTTAATTTGAATTCTGTTATTGCTTATGTGCTGGAATTTATTTATTTTTGAGGTCTTTGGACCAATGTTTTATTGGAATGTGAAGCTTGTCTTTTGGGTGATATGCACTTTACAGTGATCACCTGTTAATGTCATGGCTTTACTACAATGTAAATGCAACATGACTCGGGTGACCTGTGGGCATTGCATTTCAAACTATCTATTCTATCAATATTATTAATTGAAGGAAATCGCCTGTCAGTTTATGTTCGCATCACAGGGTTTTAAATACATTGGAAATTGAAATTGACTTCCTGAAAAGTGTATACCAATTTGCTCACCTTACAAATTACTTGTTGTTCCAAAATAAAATAGAACTATCAACATGAGAAAAACATGAAATGCAGTACAGATTTGCTATGGTACTTATTAGAAGCCCTTTTCATGTAGACCATATCTGGGAAGCAACTTAAAAAACAAACAGTAAGTTTTGGTTCAAAAAATGTGACGGAAAACCTTTTACACTTTACAATAACAGTTATGTAACTTAGACTTGGCTCAAGTCTTAAGATGTAAAGACTTAGAAGAAAGGTGTTAGCTATTGTTAGAAACTAAATACCTGACAATGCTACAAGATTTGAAAGTGACGAAAATTTAAAAAAAAATGAGAGTTAGTTTTTGTACGTCTTCTGATGTGCTGGTTCAAGTTGGAGAAAATATCTTTAAAATGCCTAAAATACTTATTTTTTACTATTTTTAGCATAAAATAACAGAGCAGGTCAATTTTATTTGTGATTTCAATTAGGATTACTATTAGGATTCATCTAGATTCCTTTAGAAACTAGAATACTATTTCTTATTTTAAAAAATCCACTATTTTGGAAATCTGGTGTAGTCTGATCATTTTCTAATATTTGGCTAATAGGGTTAAAAATTTAATTTGGCATACCATTTAAAACTTTTTATTTCATTATTTTTATAAATGCCCAACTTTATTAAAAATATTATCAGTTACAAGTTAATAAAATCCATATTATGTCATTTGTTCAGTTGTTTATAATATAATTCCTGTATTATATGCCTATATTTTGAATTGGGAGAATTTTTCAACAATGCATTAAAACACTCTGTAAAGAGATTAATTGACAAAGTTAAGGATTTCCTTTCATTAAATAACACCACAACTTTTATCAACCACTTTCTTGTTCTTGTGTGGGAAAAATATAAACAAGCCAAAGTTGGTTTCCTGACTACTGACGTCATAATGTATATTCTGACATCACACGTTGAGAGTTGAACGTGCAGAAGCCGAAGAACCATGACCTTTTCTCCTCCCCAAAGGTTTCTGGGGTCGCTGGCAATGGATGTTCCAGGTAAGTGTGTCACCCAGTGGTGGAAGTTTCAAATGACTACTTGGGCACACTTTGTAAGTGTGGCAGTCATGTGCCACTTGTTAAATCCATACATCCTGTCAACATGATAATAAGTTTATGCTACCAATGAGCCTAGAAAATATTGTGGTGCTACCATGCTACACACCATTGAAATATACTAGGGAAATACATGCTTTTAAGAATTCTATTAACAGCACTGAAGTTAAGCTTTAATACACTTCAAATTTGTTAGTTTTTTGCACATGTGCACAAAGATGGCATATCTTGACACATGGGTAAAAGCTGCATCAAGGTTATGACATCACTACACGGAGGTAGAGAAACTGACTATATATAAATTTGCAAGTAATATAATCTTGTATGTTTTCTCTAAGTCTGATGTTGGGAAGAATCACAAATTTTCAATTACATCAAAATTTTCATTTAGAACTCTACTTTTAATGGAAATTGGACTCTTAGTTCTCAAGTTATGAGTATTTCAAGTTGTTTGGTCAATAAAAAACAAAGAAAATAGCACACTACTTTTTGACAGTATCTCATTATCATCTTTAGCGACATCCGACTCTTTCTGCTCGATCACATCCTACCCAAACATGATAAACATTAACCCCCAAACCTGTTAGCGGGTTAACCACCTGTCAAAAGATTTGACAATTATGACTAATTTTTAGTTCCTGATGCATCAGTGCTAAGGAGCATGCTCTCTACACTTTAACCCAGACCTTCTGGGCATAATAGATGGCTAACTATTGTTTCAATAAGCAATGTTGAAGTACAAAATTTGACATTCTAGTGCCAAAGTTGAACTCACTGGGGCAGTATCTTTCAGCAATGTTCAGGGAAGTTTAATTTGTAGTTCCTGCTTATGTATAGCTTATCAAAATATATTAGGGGGAGGTGGGTGAACAGAGTAAAAACTTGGAATGATCGTGGTGTTGAAGTGTACGTATTTAGAGTGAATTCAATTGGTTTAAACTCTGTAGAATTGAGGCCAACCTTTTAATATATAGAATGAATTTAGCACTTGGAATTTTTGGTTATGGCAATATTATACAAATAGCATGATTATTTTTATGAATATTCATGAAGTGTAAACATTGGATTGTTTTTAGCCATTTGCATGAATTGAACTGTTTGTTCTCTGCAAATTTCAGTGCTATATAGCCTGAGTGAAATGAGTGTGAGCTCTCCTATTTAAAGTTGGCATGTGTGAGGCACTTAAAACCCCATATTTCAATGTGCTCTTACTCAAAGATCCCTGATATTTTCCATATTTCAGTTTTAAAGACCTCTAATTTGGCACAAACAATTGGCAATTTGCAGAGAACAAACAGTTCAAAGACTCTAATTGTTGTAAAATTTCACAAAGTAGCCAAATTCATTTGAAATTGAGCAAATTGTCACCAGACCAGGGCCTCTGAATTGACATATACCTTAAGACTTACTATTTTGGAACATTGTTACATGTTCTCCCCAAATTCAAGGGCATGTCCAAAATCGTTCAGATCCGTGTGTGTGGGCTGGGGGGGGGGGGGGTTCTGCACAGCTAGTTCAGACCCTGCACATGCCACTGAAAGACCCATATTTTGTTTAAAGTGTGCCAACACTGAATGCTCCTTGGTTTGAAGATGCATGGCAGGGCTTACACCTATGTGAATTTTTTTAGCCAATCAGCAATGTAGTAAGATTTATTTTTTGGCAGGATATATTTTTTTGGGGGGTGGGACTTTGAAAAAGTGGACTTTTTTGGTAAAAGTGGACCTATCGCCCTAAAATGGCCCCTTTTTTTTTTAACTTTTTGAACATCTCATCACTAAAAAATTGACTTTCTTGTCGAAATTTCTCAAAATTTTGGACCTTTTAATGCAAAAATACAGCAAAAGTGGACCTATTTCCCCCTTTGTGGAATTTGGAGGTTGCTCAAGGTGTATTTTTCAGAGATCCAAAAATATTTGCATCAAAACAATTAGTACAAACTGAAGCAAGTGTGTTATCATCTTAGCTATCAAGTAAACATGTTCAAAGAGTAAAATATATTGGCCATCAAAATATCAAATTAGAAAGTGTGATTTGTAAGTCTACCTTCTACCAGCAAGTGAAGGGAGTCATACCATGAAACAGCACTTGGCCCCCTCTTTGGTAGAAGTTAATAAAATCCAGCCACCTTTCTCGTGGAGTTTCTGTATCCACCCATGCAACTTTGCAGAGTTTCAAGTTGTGATGAAATGAAGAGTACTTTAAAAGTCTTTAAAGGTCTGATTATGCCATTATTTGCACCTCAATATGGTTATGAAATGAACAAGTGTTTTGATAAGCAATACTGACAACATCTGTTTGCACAGTATTTTGAAATATGCACGACTTAAAGGTTAATTGAAGCAATATCAGAACACTTGTTTCAAAAATAGATTGGGCCAAAATTGGTGTCCGCAATATGATTTGAAGTCAATCTAAGGTCGTGCATATGCTTCTTTTGCCTTAAAATTTTGAGTTCATTAAAGAAAATATCTGGGATTCATGATATTTTATTCCAAAATGGCGTTCTAAGAAAAAATGTGTTACTTGAGGCCTTAAAGGTGCAATTCATGATCCTAGCATCTAATTTTTTGTTTATGGTTCACTAGATATTCCCAAGAAAAGGTTAGTTCCAAAATTTCAGTTTATTTTGACAGTGCATTTTGATGTTATGAAGATAGGCCAATGGTTCAGATGATGTAAAAATCACAATTTTTTTAAGGTAAGTCGGGTGACGAGCTACAGGCTAAAATATGGTTTGTTTATGGTAACCAGAAAATTGGTTGTACAGTACTCTGTGGGCTATTGTACTGTACACAATTACTGCTGACATTAAAATGGTACCTTTGATTCAAATGAAATTTTGGAATTAAAGTATTTTGGTAATGGCCCTATGAAACAGAGGAAAATATATGTTGTAATTGGGTGGGGCATTTTTAAGAGCTATCAAAAAAACAACAACAAAAACAAACAAACAACAACAACAATCCACCAAAAAGTTAATTGTTGTTGGTGATAGGGGCATCAAATTTGCAATATTTAAAGATGTATTTTATAATTATAGCATCTTCATATTTGTGTATGGTTCATTAGGTATCTTTGAGAAAAGATTATTTCTAAAATTTCAGGTGATTGTGCATGTTTGATGTATGAGCAAATGCTTATCCTTTACGGATACAGTTCCATGTATTTGTTTAGATACTGTATAATATTATAAATTGTTCAAAAGACTTTTTAAAACTTGCCCTTTTTTGGGTACAGTTAAATATTTTGTTTTCAAAAGTGGCCAACACAGCTTGCAAATTTGGAAGTAGTTTCCAGACAGAAAAAGTGGACAAAAGTTACAGACAACTTGGACCCCTAGAATTGTATGTGCCCCTTCACCCAAATTTGATGTGTCCATGCCAAAACAAATTGTTTACCCTGAATCTGAAAAAAAACAGGATCTCAAGACCAAAATGCCACTTGGAATAAAGCCTCTGGAATTCAGTACAAAAATCTGGAAACACTGGTGAATTAGCTATCAACATTTCTATCAGAAACCTGAAGAAAACAGAGTGTGATGCTTTGGTGTTGTGGGTGTTTTGATGACTTTAATAGCATAAGTCATTCTAACAAATAACTTTGTGTTATTGCAATGATAAGCAACAACAAATGTTGAAATATAATAACAGAAATCCCAGGTAGAAACATTCAAAACTAAATGATGGGCCAGTGGTTCATTTAGTGATAAAGCTGAAAAGCATTTTGGATATCTATCAAGTTTATGATGGATGAAAGTTAGACTCACCAAAATCTGCCCTGCAGAATTGTTGTTGAGGGTGCTCAGGCAAACACATACAGGCTAGCCCCCTCCTGGCATGTAAGAAAAGGCTCAAGCAAACTGCCAAAAGGACATTTGCAGAAAATACAACTCCAATTTGTGCTGCCATGGTATAATAAGCAAGTTGGATCCAAGATGATGTGGTAGTATATCCGCTCAATTGAAGCTGTAACAGTGCAGGCACGCTAGGTTTATAGAGTTGCATGCAGTATGGCTGAATTAGTGTTATGAGGGTGGGTGGGTGCTGTGGTCCAAGCTTATAGGGTGACTTCCAGGGATATTGAATTGAGAAGGGTGAGGGAGGACTCCTTTTATTGGCCTGACACAGGAAGTTGTAGGATATGGAGTCCCTCCCTCTGTACAATCTAAAGAATATTATTCAACTTCCTGCCTTGAGTACTCTTGACCAATCAGGGCATTTCCTGCTGGCTCTGATTGATTCATATGCAAATTAGCTAGGCTTGTTAATATTTGGCGGGGAAATCCTACTACGATTCATGTGATCTACTATAAGAGCCGAAGCCGAGTGTTGACTGGCGAGGCATGCTGAGTTTATGATCTAAACACAATGAATGATAATTGGGTTGTTACAATGTAATTAAATTTAAGACAATGTAGTCATACTTTTAATTAATGATGTGTCTTTCAAAGGTCATGAACCCAATAACGTATAATTTATAAGCAAACTAAAAATCCCATCACTTAACAACAATGAGCTTTAAATTTTGGGTCTATGATTCATGGTTTAAAAATGAATCATGCATAATAATAATTAAACTTGAGTCGCACCTGGAAAGATTACATATCTATTTTAACCTTTAACCCTGTGGGTGCAACCTGATGATTGGTCACATGGGGCTATTCCAGAAAAAAAATGCCCCCCCCATAGAGGGCGCCGGAATTCCAGACTTTTTAGCACTTTTGAAAGCTGGAATTCCAGAATTTTAATGTCTAATACGGGGTGGGAATTCCAGACCTGGAGTAATTGAGGGTGACGGAATACCAGTGTTTTTACGATTTTCAGAGGAAAATTCCGGAAAAAATCAATATTTTCAACACCCTCTATACCCCTAACAAAATCCTCTTGGAATTCCATGTTTTTTACATTGGTAGTCTAGGAATTCCTGGAATTTATGGAAGGTAGTGTCTGGAATTCCTGGTAATTTACGGAAGGTATTTGTCTGGAATTCCAGATAATTCATTGAAGGATAGCCAGGAATTCCAGATATTTTGTGAACCAAAAATGTTGCCCATTGGAACTTATATTGATTTTTAGCCAATCAACAACATTGTATGTAAGAATGGTCTAGGGCTGAGTGAAGGGGGTGGAGCTTAAATATTTGGAAGCTGCATTTCAACTGGTTGTTGAAATGAATTTATGATGTAATTGGCCAATCAGAAATGCTTTTTGAAAGGCAAGGAGCACTCGGGGGTTAAAGCTGCATTGGTGGTCCCCCCCCAAATTGCACAAATGGTCCACTTCATGCTGATTTTTTTTAATAAAAAGCTCAAAAGTTTAGATAAATTTTAACAATTTTTGGTGATGAGATGTTCAAAAAGTCCAAAAGGACCATTTTAGGGGGGTTAGGTCCACTTTTACCCACCTTTTTGAAGTCCTGCATCCCCCAAAATAAATCCTGCGAACGGCCCTGAACAGGTCTGTTTTCCAAGTAGGCCACTGTGTTGTAATTTTTGTCCATTTACAGTGAGAAAAATTATGAAATTTTAAATTCCTCACAGAGGTCATATCTGCTAATAAAGTTAGACTAAAGACCAAAGTTGTCCATTTTCTAAATCACTGAATCCGTGTTTTAAGTCATAATTTATGCAATTCTAGGGAAATATTAGATTTTCTTAAACTAAAAGCACAACAACAACAACAACAACGTATTTAATCTAGAAACACCAAATAAGTACTTGGAAAATGCTTGGAAGTATGCCAAATTTGGCGGTAGATATGCATGAAATTGCAGTGGCGATAATGAAGCCTACTTAGGAATTTTGATCCAGATTGATGGAAATTTAAAGGATTTGCAGTTTGAGACTAAAAAATTGGAGATATAACGGGGAATCATTTTTTAAGGATATTGAGGTTATCCAAATCTGTGTGATAACTCGGAAATTCGTGAATTTTTTTCGGTTTTCCATGAAAAATATTGCAACCCTTTCATTCAAACCTGTCAAGGAGAGAAGTTTATAATTTAAAACTACCCTCCATTGCTAAGCACAAGAGTCAAATTAGATTGGTGCTCTAAATTAAAACAAAATATGCGTCAAAGTTCCATGAGTATATCAGAACTCTGATCAGACCTAAGTATTTAAAAAAAACCATGAAAATGTGCTCATAAAAATGAGTCCAGGACATGCCAATTATTTTTGCAAGAATGAGTTAGCCATTCCCGAAAACATTTTATGTGATGATTTAAGCCATTGGCTAAAGCATCTACTTACCAGTCAAATATTGGCCTAACGGATGCTGAATCGTATTAATGTGGATCTTTCCTGTTAAAAAAATGAAGTCCAGGACATGCCAATTATTTTGCAAGAATGGAGTAGCCATTCCCGAACCATTTTATGTGATGCATTTAAGCCATTTGCTAAGCATCTACTACAAGTAAACTTAGGCCTAAGGATGCGATCTGTATAATGGATTTTCCTGTTCAAAATTGGTTTAGGCCTTAGAAAATATTTTGGGAGAAAATCACAATAAATCAATTTTGTTTTGGGGTGGAGCTGGTAATTAAGGGACATAATTTGTTTCCAAGCAATTTGCTCACAGTGTCATAGCAAATTATGAATGAGTGTGTTGATTTCAGTTCTAGGCCCATAATCAGTGCAAGCCAGAGCTGGGGGGGGGGGGGCGCACAAATGATGTATTCTGTTATTCTAATCTCAGAATAGTACAATATTGCAAATTGGAGCAAAAACATGACTGGATCAGTACGGGTTCCAGAATAAACACTCAACAGACTTCGCTCCTCTTGATATATGTTCACAAAATCCACCTAAGAAAAACACCATACTATCAGGATCTTCCTCGACCTCTCAAAAGCTTTGACACTATTGATCAAGAAATTTTAATCTCTAAAACCTCACGACCAGGATACGTGGAATCTCCAGGATCGGAAGGAAGCAATTTTACCACCTTAATCCTCACTCTTCTAACTTCCTTCCAGTGTCACGTGGCCTTCCTCAAGGCTCTATACTTGGTCCTCTGAACATCTCTTCTATATGTCAATGACATTCCAAAAGACTTCAAAACATTTTTCTTATGTACTCTTTGCCGTGATACCAACATATTCCTCTCAATATCGGACGGAACACACTAATCAAATATTTTCAATCGGTGCACTCCAACATTAACTATACTGTATATTTACTTACATTAAATTGTTATCATTTGATTGTTATCACAATCGTTTTCTGAATTAAAGTATAAATGAATGAACTTCTGGTCTTGTATCTTAGAATGTACAATATGAAATTGAGCAAAACACATGGACTGGATGAACAGACATCTTTCCAAACCCCAAAATTGGCCAGGAAGGGATTAGCCTTGGTCCATTAGTCAGTACATAGTCTTTCTCACAACTGTGATAGAATCAGGGGCGTAACAAGGCCTGAGACTCAGGGGGACAGATCCAAGAAGTTTTCCTGATTTTCCGTTGCCAATTTTTCTGGGCTCGCTGCCGCTCGCGGGTAGACCATATTTTTTCCAGTGCGTCGAAAAGAGAAGGAGGCGGGGGGAGGGAAGAGACTCAGGGGCCAGAACACCCCCTTAACCCCCACTGCTTCCTCTCGGCCCTACCCACTTGGATCATATTGCAGCCCCGCCCGAACAGAAACTAATTATTTCCTTTTCATTAACTTTGTCCTTTCTCTCCCTTCTAGACTCCTTCCTCTTTATCTTTCCTTTCTTCCACTTCCATTTCCCAGCTAGCGAGCTGATTTTCTCGGTAAGAGTGCTCTGGGGGGCAATGTGCCCCCCTGCCCCCCGCGTGTACGCTACTGCATAGAATTAAAAAACTGACTGGTTTCAGTGCCGCTCACCCTTTAAAAAATAAGTCCCTGGTTTGTATCTTATTGAAGACTGTAAATGTTAGAAAGCCTACTTAGTCTGGGATTTAGTTTTAACTCTGAAAAAAGTGGACTTAAATTTGGCAATAGCAGTTGTAGTCACGCAGGACAGACATACAGGTTCCTTTGTGAGGACATTACCCTATAAGATTTGCAATTAATTAATTAATTTCAAATGGCAAGGGATTAATTGACAAGTATGATATTGGAAATGTGGTCAGGTATCCTCCTATGGTGAAGGTAATGGATTTGTGAAAAGTTGTAAACTTCACTACCTAATGCATTTTGAGACGTAAGTGCGGATAATTAACAAAGATTCTGCTTAGCCAAGGATATATTTTGTGGTGAGGGGGCTAACCACTTCTTTCACAGATACTTGAAGCAGTCCGGGTACCATGCACTGGTTGACCCAAAAACCAATACACACTGCCATGTACAGACAGGAAAATAAATGCAACATTGATCCAAATACAACAGTCCATCAAATCATTAAACCATTCGGGTGTGTGTTGTAGGGATATCACACCACTTCAGGATGAAAAATTGGCAAGCAGATTAAATGCGAATTCCCTATTCCCGGGACCAGCTGTGCGTAGACTAGTAGCCTTAACAACAGAGGGAATTAGGGTCGTAGGGTGGACAACGCATGTGGAAACAGCCCAATGTGTACAATCTTTGGGGATATTAGGTTGTTAAACCCATGTGCCTTTTTGCTGTTGTAGTGATTAATATAAGGCCTGATAATTGGGAGACGTTTCATATAGAAGTCCCATGGATGCACATGAGTTGATTAAATTATTGATTCCATCATGCACGTATGACTTGTGCAGTGGGTGATGGAATGAATGGCATATTACCTCATTTGCATCCAGGGGACTTCTATATGAAACGTCTACCAATGATCAAGGAATTATAAAAATAATATAATTGGCTCATGTATCAACTGGCTTACCTATTGGATAAGGATGGTCTTGACACAAACGAACAAACTGGGGTATATAGACTAGGGATTCCGTACCTGACCCATCTGACACACTTATGAATTCAGAAACTCTTAGTAGAATAAAGTAGCTTCTCATAATCACATCATAATCATCATCATCATCGCTATCATCACATATCATATAATCATCATCATCATCATCTCAGGTCATGAGCCAAGGCGTGGATCAAAAAAAATCCAAATTTTCAACTGTGGTTGTCCGGCTTTGTAGGTTATTCTGCGTTGCAAATATGATATGTAGAGTTGGAGGCCTAATATGGTGCGGGGGGATGTTTCTCACGAGTAAAAGCTCATATCCACAAGCCCCATAGGCCACTGTGTGGTAATTTCTGTCCGTTTACAGACAGAAAAATACAGATTTTTGCATTTCTTGGAGTAGATCAAATCTGCATGTAAGACTAGCCATGTACTATGCAGATCTGATAAAATCTCTCAATTTTGTTGCGGAAAGTTCAGGGCGAAGAGGTAGGGATTACAGTAATGCCCCTTAAAAGGTGCACTTCGTGATTCCAGCACCTATGTTGTAATCATTGTTCACTAGATATCCTTGAGAAAGCTCTATCCCAAAATTTGAGTTGATCCCAATCTTGCGGTTTTTTGTTCCATGCCGCAAATTACTGTGTCCCATGGTCCCATTAAGTCATGTGCTGTAATTTCTGTCCGTTTATGGACAGAAAATACAAAATTGCGAATTTCTTACAGATATGACTGAATGTGCACGTAAGATTAGGTACACAGGATTATAAGGCTGACGGTTCAGTGATTATACATATTTTAGCTTTTTTTAGGTAAGTCGGGGGACGAGGTTGTGGATCATGAAATGCCCCTTTAAGGATGTTATCTGTTATCACCATTATGATTAAGTATCTAATTTGCATATTTTGTTCTGATTGGCTTACATATAACATAAAGGCAACCCACGCTTTATATTCTGTGAATATAGCTAGCATAAGCCAAGAACCGCAAATATAGTGTTAATATAAATTTCAGAAATTGTTTCCATTTTATAGTACATTTTTAAATATGATGCTCTAAATTGAACACCAAAAACAGTGGAAATAAACGAAAGCGTGAACCCGTCTACTTTAGAAGCTTAATTTAATCAAATTAAATCAGCAAATAAGACTATATAATGTGTTACAGTAATAGTATCAGATATCATATGATATGCAACCTTATCAAGTAGTTTCTTTCCGGCTTTTAAGGTGGATGGTCTTGTTGCCGCATGATCGTGTGCACAGCCGTCTACGGTCAGGATACGCGCAAGACTCTCCTAGTAGATTTGCAGCCCTAGCAACACAATCAGTTCTTTTTTCGCGACATGACGCGAGTTTTCTGCGGAATACGCAACGCAACAAATATTGCGTAATATATTGCGTCATTTCATGTGCGCGAAAATTAAAAAAACGGTTTGTTGTCTTGCGTGTTCTGCCATCACCTCTCTCTGGCCATTCTCCGATATTGGATTGGCTGTTCAGCGCACCAAAACAAGATTTTTTATGAAACAATATAGATGCAGGAAAAGAGAATAATTCAACCAGTAATTTCATGCACTATCTGTACATAGTTTTAGAACACATTGTTAGATTGTTGAAAAAAGTGTATAGGCCACGACATGCGTGTGAGTGTTGATGCTATACCTCAAGTGGACAAATTGAATGCAAGTTAGTGGAGAAAAATCCGCGCATGTCAACGATAACCAGGCATGTATTTTATTCATTTATTTAATATATTTTATTTATTTTATTTATCTTATTTTATTTTATTTAGTCATCTATGTGCACATTAATGTTGGACGGATGATTTACTTGGACTCCAAATAAATATTTCAATTGTATCAATTTTGAAATCCAAAACTGATTTTAGCTTTATAAAAATTGCTTTGACGTTCTTCTTTTTCAACAGTTCAGCGAGATTAAACACCTTGTGTATCTAATAGTTTATTATTTGTACATGCAGTCATATCAAATAGAGATTAAACTGATACTAATCTGATGACATGAACATGTGTATGAGACGATATTTATTAATAAGGAAGTGAAGAATTGCAGAGATGATTGTTGCCATTATAATACGCTCAGTCGTAAGTCCCATAGAGAGCCATGAAAGGCTGTATGCCGAAATTCCATCCCAATTTCTGAGAGTGGTGGTTTTGGTAAGTTTCATTTACCAGGACCTCTTTCGTGATTTTTCAGATCGACAATAAAACAAATCGTGGATTTTTTTTTCAAAACACAGTAGAAAGCTGTGCTGGGGTAGGTCGTTAAATGCAAAAATGCAATACGAATGATACCCGTGTCTTAAAATCATCGAGGTATATCTGGAGTCAACCTATACAGAGTCAACCAAGCGTGGGGGATTCAGCGATACAATTCTGATCCCTCCTCTTCGCAACGATACGCTGGCCGCATCTCTCGGTGATGCGTGAGGCCGTAAAGCAAATTCGCGTTTGCAGAAACAATGCAAACCAAAATTACAACTTGAACTTTTTTCTGCTCACATTGTGGATAAAAAAAACGCAAAAAGTAAGTCCGTGACCCCCAGTTTTTTATTTTATTTTTTGTAACGCATGTGGTTGATACCCTTACATAATTAAAAACAAGAAAAATTCCAGAGCGTTTCTTACTGTGATCGATTTTAGCATCTTTTTATCACATTTCCCATAGAACTGTGTGCAAATTTTGGCAATAACATGTTTTTGTTAATAACGTAATTCTCGAAAACGAAGTCCGTGACCCCCTATTTTATTACAGATTTGGAATCAGCACAACCATAAATACCCTTAAATCAAATTTAAAGAAATTCCAGGAAGAATTCGATCATGCGCATACACCTTAAGTCGATATCGGCCACCCACATATCAATTATGCCATCTTCAAAGCGCTTGAAATATGCTGCCACTTTTGAGTAAGCATGCATATTTTCAAACAATATGTGCAGAAATTTTGGATGAAATATTAATTTTTTGTCAGCTTTTGTGGGTAAAGTGTGGTATCTGAATGCCTAAAATTCCTCATTGAATGTGCATTTTGTTATCTTTCTTAATTTTCTTCTTATTTTGATAAATCATCCCAGGAAAATATCCAAATTTCGGTTCTTCTATAGTTCATTTAACTTCCACGAGTCAGTGAATTAACAAGTCAGGCAGGTATTTCTCATACACTTCTAATGTTTTAGAGAATAAAGGTATGATTTTGGGAACCGTGATTCTCTCTCTTTAGGACGAATTGAACCCAAGCGAGACCATTATTTTAAAGTGGAAGAACGAGGGCCGGAGGCGAGTTTTTCCACGAAAAATAATGGCGTGTCGCCGGTATCAATTCGTCGTAAAGAGAGTACGGTTCCCAAAATCATACTCTTTTTTCTCATTCCTTAACAGCTTTATCATTTAAAATCATCTTTAACACAATTTAAAAACAACACACCCAATTTCGCTATGCGTTAGTAACTAAAAACGGCTTAAATACACAAGAAAGGACTGCCTCACCCATTGAAAACAATCAACAACCCACTGAACGCAACGATCATACGCAACTAGAGGCAAAGTAGGCAGGGCGCGCCGGAAAGTAGCACAACGCGGTATGCGCGAAGAGCTTCAACCTAAAAATAACCTTCAATTACGACAGCGCGTTAATACTGGGTTCCATTAAGGAATTGAACCCGGGCAACGCCAATGAAATACTTACATTTTCCACAGGGTTAAGAATCTGGCTTTAATGCATGCTTGTGTATGCCAGCGCGTTCAATCAACCCACTCGCAATTTATGTTGTGGCCACTGATATCACACGATTTACTGACTTAGGAAGATGTTTTTCTCAGTGTTTGTGGCAAAGAAATTGTGTTCCCCTTTCACTAGTCAAAAAGCAGTTGCCTTCTCCTTATTTTATGAAAATTTGTCCATTAAAAAGTTCACAGTTCCCTCTCTCCTGGAATGAACATTTCAGGTCCCCTTGCTTACAACAATAATAAACAATTTGATAGCAACTTGCATACCTCTTGACCTGGCTAATCAAGTTGATTTTGGGCTGATAAAGATAGTCAGGGATTAAAACTTTGACGAAGGATCACAGAATCAATTCTCACAGTGATTCTCTTAGCAGCCCAGATATGAGGAATTAATATCTCCCATGAAATCATGAATAGTGTTGTCTTTCAAGTAAATTGGTTTTTCTCGCAAAACTCAGATGAATTAGGAGGAAAAAAAAAACCTAGATAGACTGCATTTATATTGCTGGGACATAGTGACATTATTTTAGCTTCAAGTCACATGGAGTACAGGACGAACACAAAGCCCATTTTGATCAAGAATTATTAAAAATTTGCACATGGTTTCAAAAAATAGTTGATGTAACTTGAAAACAGACTACACACGAAACTGCTAATACTTGTCAGAACCAAATTGAAATGATATTATTTTAGTGATGAAAGTTGTAAGGAACGAAGGCATCGTAAATTGATAAATCACTTTTCCCCAAACTTCAAGCAGAGCTTATCTTTCTTTGAAAGGTGAGATTTATCAGTTTTAATAATTATGGGAAACAGGCAGTCTAAGTAGTACCATCCTTGTTTTATACAAATTAGCAGAGGTTTGTCATTTTGCGCTCTTGGATTTTGCAGATCCATAAATTTTATGACCAAGCCCATATCAATCATGACCATACCTTTTTAACAAAGTTTAAATGAAATCAACTAACTGTCAGTACAGCTAGATAGGGTAATTAAAAGTCTAATAATGGAGAGTGTTAAAATTGCTTCAAATTTTCAGCATGTGTTTATTTTGTGGTCCTCTGAATGGAAGAGTATATAGCACTGAAGCTCTGAATACCTTAAAAGGTTAAAGACACTATCAGTGTCCACCCAAAAAAGTAAAAATACGTTCAAATTTGCAGGAAGGAAACAGCTGAAGTGAAGGATAAGCTGTAGGAATTCTCATAAGTTATTTTTAGCAAATGAAAATTGGGATAGAACAGGAAGAAGAAACAGCCGCGTCAAAGATTTATGAATCTCCATCATATAAGGACACTTAAAGACTAAAAATCTCTTTATTTTGTCCTTATTAATGGCTTGTGGTCTCATAAACTTGTAGAGGGTGTTAGGATATATATGTGAAGAAAAATATGATGTTGTTGATTTTTTTTATTTTCGCGAATTAACATAAAGCATGAGAGTGCCTGTAAATGTTGTATATTTGGTTTGCAAAAAAGTTAGTTGTCAAAAGTCATTGAGGTTAAAGTTGTCACATTGACTAAGCTGCCAAACTTTTGCCCAAAATAGGCTGAAAAATTGGTCCAATCTCGAGAAAGAAGAGGGATGAAAATGCATCATTTGGTCCATATTTCTTGCCCACTTTTTCAAGCCAGAGGGGGGCAGATGCACTGAGATAACCAAATACAATTTCACCTGGTCTATGGGATCACCATAAACTTTCTACCATAAATAAATTTGGGAGCAAGTGCTGTATCAAAATTCAAAGTCAATTTTTTTTAAAAATTTGAACTGGAGAGGAGAAGCGTAGTGTCGAAGACCGATCACCCTAATATTGTTTATACCGAGTACAGATTTTAAAAATTCAAAATGGTTCATTCTGATTCTGATTCCGAATTTTTTCTGTGTACTTTTTGCGTCATCATCGCGTTTTTGACAGCCCAAAAGGATGCCAGAAAGTAGCAGATTGATTTAGGGTAAACCACTAAAACGGCGAAATAGTAAGTTAGGAACAACAGACACACACTCTTGTGTACATAAAATAATACATTGATTGTTCTGTTCAATTTATGGTCACATTTGGCCATCAGTTTGTAACAATTTTAATCAAGTTGGACCTCTTTGATATTAATTTATGGTTAGAAATCGGTAAAGTAAAAAATGACAATTTTTCTGATACCGATCAGATAACGATAAGGTCATAATCGGCCCGATTTCAAGAATACCGATCATATCGGTTATTCTCATAGAGAAGAGTATGATCGATAACGTCAAGATAACCCTTTATGAAAACAACCACATAGTTAACTTCCTGTATAAATGGCTCGAGTGAAGTCATTTGGTTACTGTAATACACCAAGTTTTAAAGCATTTTCCATTCATGGCGAGTTAGTAGAAGTGATGTTTTATTGAATGATTTTGTAATCAATTTTAACCAGCTTGTGCGTTTGTTTAAATAATTTGCAGGTTGGTATTAAATAGATTTGAATGACTAGATTATATGGTGAGAGGTAGAGAGGGAGTTAGATAGCGGATGCGATGGGGATGCGTGGATGTGGTGGTTGGAGCCCTGGGTGGTAGATGAATACGTAATGAGTGAGTGGCTGCTGGAATGGGGGGGTGGCATAGATTCTAAAGGAGAGAGTGGGTACTGTAAAAGTGGAAAATTTCGCGCTACATTAATTTTCGCGCTTTTTCGCGCAATTATGAGCTTGACGCGAAATTAAAAACCCGCGAAAATGTTTATTTTTGTGTGTAGGTCTATGTAGGAAGCTGAAAAGAGCGAATTTAAAAACAAGCGAAAATGTTATAAAAATTGCTGAAACGCGAAAAAATTACACGCGCGAAAAATTACCACTGTTACAGTAAATGGGTGGGTAAAAATGTGTGAGTGGGGGATGAGGGTGTGTGGGGGGGGTAAGTGAGTGTGGGCGTGAGGAGTGAGAGTGACTGAGTGAGCGGGCGGGAAGGGACGGGTGGTGAGAATGAGCAAGCAAGGAAGTAAGTGACCAACAGTGTTTTATTAGTTAGCGATTACATTGGATATGATTCTTGTGTTGCAGGATTCATTCACATCAAGAGAACAAGACATCTAAGTCAAAACAAAGTTTATTGGCATTTACATCCACACGGTCCACTACACAGGGATTTTATACTGGTAGCAGAGTCCTCGTGTTCTTTACCAAATTAAAAAAAACAACAAACATGAAAATAATCTTGATTGCCAATTTAATTGTCATATTTTTCATAGTGTCAAGTTTTATCATTCTCATGGTATATTGTGTATGAGACCATTTTATTTGTTGTCCAAAAGGGTTGTGTTTCAGTCTAATCTGGGGCGTGTATTTTTCATAATTCTGAGCAGTTAGCTTTTTTCACTCTAAATGTCTTGCTACCAAATGCCCTTCCATTGATAATGGTGATAGTCTTTTTAAAGGCTATTCTTGTCCTTTTGAATGGATAAGCTTTCTTTAGATTTCCAATTTCCCTGATTTCCCAATATGTCAGCATAGGCTTAATGCCAATACCTACATCAGTACAGTAAAGTACATCAGTTGGCTGCAAAAGAGCACAAACTAATCCAAAGTAGCAGGGTTTTCCTCTTCAAGGATAGCTCAAGATGAATTAGCGAGATCTTGAAAAGGTTGCACTTGTGGCTCTCCTTGTGGCATTTTGCATCCAGTAAAGAAAGACTTTCTGTTTCATGAACATGGTTTTCAATTTCAATATTAATTTTGTAACTGTCTGGTGAGCAGCAGCTTCTTAAATCAATTCACACATAGATATTTCCTATAACAGTTATGATACCAGTACTCAAGTTTATATAATTATACAACACAAACATGATGAACATACTAATCAGGAAGTAATTGTTAGGTACACCTAAGCAAGAGTTCCATATGTAATCCCCTTGAAGTTCTATGTAATAAATGTAATATTTTTTTTGGTTTTTATATTTGGCCTTGGGGTTTAAGGTTTTTGTCAATCCAAAGAAAATTAGCATCGCCAGTATTTCCTGCTATTTATGCCCTCCTGGTGCAAGACCCACTATTGCACATGTAGAAGCAGTCTAAATGTGAATGAGTGAAAGTTTCACTCCCAAAAAGAGTGAACCTCTTGTAAACCACTCCAAAATGAGTGGTTTGTACTTAAAAAGAACAAATTTCCACTCAAAAAAGAGTGACAATCACTCCAAAAAAGAGTGGATTTCCACTCATTTGAGGAGTAAAAATGAAGGACAACACGAAAACGAGTGGAAATCACTCTTTTTGGAGTGATTTTCACTTTTTGAGTGGAAATTTGCTCTTTTTAAAGAGACACTGGGACATTTGAAAATAGTGTGCCCTCAAGATTTTTCAAAATCGATATTTCTGCATGGTTGTAAAGCTTTATATACATTAGCCCTCACCTGAAATGATTAAGACCAAATCAGTGTCCTTATGGGTAAACAGAATGATTTTATAATTAATGTCGCCGGCGACATTAATTCAGCAGACGACGGAAATGGAGTTTAACAGAAGAAAACGCACATTGTATGCATGTTTCCCAGGACATACACCCAATTTGACCGGTCTGTGACCTTTGTGGTTTTAATATCAATGAGTACGAGTCTTATTATGTTCATGTTATATGTATTTTGTTGATTAAAGTTATGGAAAACTTAAAAGTTAGTCTACAAATTACCTGGATGTCTTTAACCTTTTATTAACGTCCCTCTCTGTTTTTGAGTATGCTATTTTTATGTGTAAAATGCATCTCTATTCTCGCAATGGCCTAGACTATCATTGGAGAGCAAATTGAAGAAATTTCATATTTGTGAAAATGTGCCAGTGCCGCTTTAAGTACAAACCACTTACAAAAGCTTCACTCTTTTGGGGAGTGAAATTTTCACTCGTTTACATGTAGAGAGTAAGTTTGTGTTATAGTAGATTCAACCCATCGTGTCACCTCTAGTACTTCTTCGAAGGTACAGGCATTGAATGGGGGGCATGTGCAGTGGGTGGAAATTAAAATTCCACGTTAAACCTATTGAAACATGTAGTCCGATAGCAGAGAAAAATCAATCCTATGCTTTATAATGAAAGCATTCAAATCAACGTAAGCGCATTTAGAGCTACATTATCTCTCAAAAGATTTTGACTAATCGTATTTGCTTCAGTGGTATTCAATGTAATGTCACTGACTTTTGATCGAACACAAAAGTCTTTGCACTCTCTTTCTAAAAATGCAACATTAAAAGTCAGATTACTTAGTTTTTTCACATGAACAGATTGCATCGCCAAATCTTTACTTTGTTCTGTTCTCCTCTCCCAGTAATCTCGCGCTATTCCCACCCTTTCTCTGGTTTTGGGAAAAAAAAAAAAACACGATGAGTTGAATCCTACTATAATATACATGGTCAATATATTCTTGATATGCTCATGCCTCACATATCTTTCAATAGGGGGTTCTATCTGGGGATGGTCTGTACTATTCCAAATATTGTGTTAATGGGCACTTGATTATTAAATATCCTGAATGGCTTACAAATTCCAATGCACTTTAAGTCTCGGATTGTATTATAGATCCTGCTTTTTTTATAAGTTTCCACAGTTATGCTGTGCAAAAACTCTACCTTCTTTTGAAGACATACTGTAAATTAGTATTTGAAAGATTGATGTAACAACTTATTCATGAGTAATTAATAATTGAATTATCAACTAATTGGTGAGTAATTGATAATTGGATATATCATCCTGGCAATGATTTTAACCTAATAATTGGTTATATCCAATTACAAAAGTGCGAGATTATTGCTAATTACGATGCTTACTGATATTGACAGCTGAACTGAAATTGGTACATCTGGTATTGTGTAATCAATAACCCCTAAAATGAACAAAAGTATGCAGAAGATTATGTCTAAACAGGTGTATTTAACAGGGGTCACTTGTTGGGGCATAGGTGTTTAATTTTCCTGATTGGCAATTTATGACCCAGGCCTTAAAAATAATTTTGCCTTTCTGGGAGTTACATAAATATGAGCATATGTCACAATGTTTTTTTGCAAGAAAGAAAAACATTTGTTCAACGTTTTTTATACTGTAATTGGTTTAGGCTACAAAAATAACCTTCTCAACATAAATGTGCGTGCTACTCAAAGAATTCTTAATGCAGCAATTTGTTTAAATTTGAGTTTATAAGACATCCCAATTTATTTTATGCCACTTAGCAAGATTTTCCGGGAGCCATGCTCCCAAGTCTTTACCGGTATTAATATACTCTACATATATGTTGCCTCTGTCAGTACCTATAGCTTGTAAGGCATAATAGAAGGCTCAATTGCAGGGAAATTTGCATAAATGGATTAAAAGCTTGGTCTGCAAAGTCAGAATAAATGTATAATTGTACAAAAATACAGGTTTTCTAGTGATAAATTTTGCTTTGTTTTGAAATGGGGATGAAATGCACGGGCATTTCTATTGTCCAAAGTGGGGAATAAAACCAACAAACCTGGCTGTACCACCTATACAAGACATCACAGACTATTGAAAGCCTGAGAGAACATCCACTGGAATTGGTGTCAATGTATGATCTACAAGGAGTGATCTTGCAAAAGAATTTAAGGGTCATTTAGAACATACTTCAGTATGTTGAATTCCCCTTCTTTTCTTGAGTGATGACCCACTTTCCATTGTCACTTTGTTGCTCATACTTACTAGCGTATTTAGGTGCATCGGTGTAAATATATAAATTGAGGATATAATCACATAATTCTTGCCTGGGAATTCATGAACATGCTGTACATTTGTTGTCACATAATGCCATCCGCACTTGTCTTATTTACACGGTCAGGTACTGAGTCATTAAGTAATGATCATATTTCCTTTCTCTCTGTGATTCTTAGAATGCATGGTCTCGTTTACACTCTGCAAAAAGTCGTAGGTTTGATTTTGACTGGATTAAATAAATTCTGTATGCAAAGGCAATATCATTGATTTTTTAAAGATGAGCAAAGAAGTTAAGTTTTTGTACTTATTGTATTGGAAGTGTTGTAGTAAAGTTCCTTTAAGTTACCATCCATTTTACTAATTTTAATTAAAACAAATGGACCCGGGTGGGTTAATTTTCCTGTATATGGGTTAATGGGGATTATGACACGATGGTGACGTCCAGTGGAGTGATATTGGTGCTAGAGTTGGTATCAATCAAAAGAGAGCTCATAGCTATACCTTCATAATAATCATTTATTTCCTTGAAATTCATTGAAATATTTTGTTTTGAATTTTGTCTCGTAACGATCTGTGAAGTCCCATTGGCTAATAGAACTGTCCAAGTCATTGATACTGCCATGTTCACTACAGTCCATAGGCCAGAATTTATTTGGGGGGATTTTTGCCAGAAGTGAAACCTTCACGAGGGGGCACAGTTTTTGTGACTGTTCCAACATGTGCCATTGTACCAACAACCATTTTTTTTTTCTGCTCGCTTCGCTCGGCCGTTTGCCCCCATTTTTTTAACATTGTCTCCAAATCTGTAGGGAGGACACAAACATACATCAGCGTCATCAAGACAA
Source organism: Ophioderma brevispina (assembly GCA_023653785.1). Taxonomy (NCBI): domain Eukaryota; kingdom Metazoa; phylum Echinodermata; class Ophiuroidea; order Amphilepidida; family Ophiodermatidae; genus Ophioderma; species Ophioderma brevispina. The sequence continues at coordinate 157,280 of JAMKCH010001360.1, forward strand.
TATTCGTATTTACATAGGAAGTATTCAGGGGTATATTGCATATTCCGCCCACACCCGTAAAACCACAGCACCCCCTGGCTACGGCCCTGTTCACTAATATATTGAAAAGCATTGATTCATGGCACGGGGACATGATTTGTGACTGGTTCCAACATGTGCCTTGTACCACAAACCATTTTTTTTCTGCTCGCTTCGCTCGGCATTGCCCCCAAGTTTTTAACATTGTCTCAAAATCTGTAGGAGGACACAACACAGACATCAGCGTTCCTCAAGACAATAGTATTAATTTTACATAGTAAGTATTTTCATATATTATATTCCCGCCCCCCCCCCTTTTTTAAACACCAGCACCCCCCTTGCTACTGCCCTGTTCACTAATATATTGAAAAGGGCCAATTAGATGCATGGCTCTAAGTATTATGGCCCTATGTAACACCTGTAGTGGAGTTTTATGCCATTTAAAACAAATACAACTAGATATAGCTGTGGCCAAAGACCACGAAACCAGCCGGATAGCTTCAAACACAAGCCTTAAACTAACCCCAGCTTCGTAACCTAGCCCCAGCTTCGAAACCTTGCCTAGATTCTGGAGACAGATCTGAGGACAGTCGGGGTGTCCGGGCGTAGGACCTTGACCCCTAAACGACTTCGAGCTCGAAAATATTTAAACATATTGGATGTCATAAGGATCATATTAAATTTCTGTCCGTTAGTAGCATTTTGAAACTTTGACCTTTGACCTCTTACTGACCTTTGTTCCAAAAATATTTTTTGTTTTTTTGAATTGTTTTCAGTAAGGGTCATTTCAGTTAAATTTCGCTCAATCGGAGCATTTGAAAATTGATTCTTTGACCTCTTAATGCCTTTGATCTCAAAAATTTCAACAGTTTTTAGGATGTCATAAGGATATTTCCGTAAATTTCAGCTCAATGTCGGACATTTTTGGAAAATTTGTACCTTCGACCGATCCTAATTACCTTTGATCGCGAAAATATTTCAACATGTTTAGGAGGTCATCAACGATCATTTCAGTTAATTTTCAGCTCAAATCGGAGGATTTTGGAAAAAAATGACCTTTGGGACCTCTTATTGACCTTTGAGTCTCGAAAATATTTCAACATGGTTTAGGATGTCATAAGGATCATTTTCAGCAAAATTTTCAGCTCATCGGAGCATTTTGTAAATTTTGACCTTTGACTTGTATGGAATTTATAACTGCACCAGACAGTATCACCAAGCTACCAATCCGAAGACCTGTTCCGTATGTGCCTTTTTTCATTTTCTCATGTTATTTTTTTTATAAATTAATACGATGGTATCTATTATAACCATGCTACGCTACAAAATCACCTTGAATATTCTTTTTTGTTTATTTTCGCATTTTCTTGACTAAGGAGCAAACATAGAACCGCCATACATAAGTCCATCTAAATTGAAACCTTCCCCGGGCAAATGTAACCGCACCTTAAGTACGATTGTTTGTATTCATCAATCGAGTTACAATGTTTATTTTGTTTTTTGACCTGATTTCCGGATCGCCAGACAATAACCCTTTAAATGCGATTTCAAAGAACCCAAGGGTGACTTGACCGGAAGGACTTGAAAGGGACGCTGCATTAAATATACTCCCCTACAATAAAGTACGGACTATATATAGGTGAAACGGAGTTCCTTACCTAGGTACGTTGAGAAAACCAATTCCTAATATCTCCTATATCGATTGTTAGTCCTCATGTAAGTAGATTAACCTTTTCTAACCTTTTCTTCTTCGAAATCAATGTAAGGCTTTACAGCTAAAGACATTCTGGCTCTTGCAGACCCAAGTTAGGTGCATTCATACTGGCGTAAGAACAGGGCTAGCGTGCGATCGAGTGAGCGACAGGGACCGAACCCCCCTACCCGATTTTGCACAAAATGCCCCCTCTCTCTGTCCCCCAGGTGACCTGAAACACGATCTGGTGTACACCCAATTGAAAGCATGGATCAGGGGTCCTTAGACCCCATTTTGTGGCTTAATAGCGGGAAAGGAGTCCCTATATTTTGCACCAAAAATTACTATTTCTCTTCAAATTCACTTGAACCCAAATCTTGTGTACACCCCATTTGAGGGCTTGGTCCACTGTCCCTCTGATTGAATTTGGGCTTAAATTGGCCCAAGCTTTAGCACTAGAACATTGCGACGTGTTGCCAAAGAGAAGAAGGAAGAAACCGATCCTAATACAATAACCAGCCGTGCTACGCACACGTCTGGTTTCTAGCAAAAACTCTCAGTATCAATAAAACTTGAGGTTTGTGTGTGCTGAAATAATACAATTGTTTAAACTATTTTTGGTATGGTGATCCACAATTTTGACTGTCCATCACTAACATTGCATCAAATATTTTACTATGTTTTTTTTAATCACCTTGTTTCCCTTCCTCCACCAAATTAAAATAAAAGTTAACTCAAATGTTCATAAACACCATCCTGACAATTACAAGTGATAACCTGTAAGCCTTGACCTGCATAGCAAGTAATTATTTTATTATAGTCAAATATATCTAAATATATTTAACCAAAAAATGGTGAAACCAGCTTCACTGATGATATACAAATCCAACCATCTTTAATTAGAAGTTGCTTGTGTTCCTGGAATTTTGATGAAGGATATCATGATTATCTCTAAAATTAATAAAGCCAGTGATTAATTATAATTAACAAAGCAAGTTGTTAATTATAATAAACAAAACAAGTGGTTAATTCTAATTAATGAACCCAGTGGTTAATTAAAGTGAATTTCATGATCTTAGCAACTTCATTTTGATTATGCTTTACAAGAATATCAAAAAAAAAAACTAATTTCCCAAGTTTGAGTTGGTTCTGAAGGTGCATTATGAGCAAATACTTGTATTGCTGAATTTGTGGTGCTCCACAAGTGCTTTGTTGTAATTTCTATACAAAATTGACTAATTTCTTCCACAGAAGATCCAATCTGCCCATAGATTTTAGGTAAGTCGGGGATGGGGATGTAGATCATGAAATACCCATTAATATTCCACACTTGTTACACTACACTCTGCCTATTCAAAATGCCAAGATATCTTATCCAAGGGACACTTAATAGGAATCTAGTCAAAATGAGCAAAAGAATTGCAAGGTCTTCAACTATAAAAATGTGACGAAAACATATCTAGCTGGCAGATGGATGTAAAACCTTTGCATTTTTATGGTATAGGAGACATAGGCATTTGCATTTGATCTGACAATTGATTTCTAATAAGTGTCCCTCATGCTTGTCATTTTGAATAAGCAGTTTTTAGAGTGTATTTTAAAGTTTAAAGCAACACCGGCACATTTTCACAAATATGAAATTTCTCAATTTGCTCGCAATGATAGTCTAGGCCATTGGAAGAATAGAGATTTATTTTATACATACAAATAACATGCCCCAAAACAGATAGATACATTAATAAGAGGCAAAAGCCATCCAGATAATTTGTAGGCTAAGTTTGCAGTAACTTTAATCAACAAATGTGTCTAGAATCGTACTCATTGATATTAAAACCACAAAGGTTACAGACTGGTCAAACAGGGTGCATGCCATGGGAATGAACCCCGGCATGTTTTTTGTGTTAAATGCCATTTCCATTGTCTGCTGAATAAATGTCGCCGGAGTCGTTTTATTATAAAACCGTTGTTTACCCATAAGGGGTTGATTTGGTCTTAATCATTTCAGGTGAGGTAAAAGCTTTACAACCATGAAAAATATCGATTTTGAACAATCTTGAGGGTGCATTATTTTGCAAATGTGCTAGTGTCTCTTTAATAGCAAATATCTTTTCCTCTTCTTAATGGAATTTTCCCTTTCAGTTACTTTTTTGGGATATTTTGTTATTAATATGAAATTTAAGAATTGTTGAAAGTGGGACAATTATTGCTATTGCACACAAGAGTGTGTAAACAAATGAACAAACAAACCAGCCAATCAACCACACAGCCAACCAACCAATCAAACCCACCCACCCACCTACCCAACCAACAAACCCAAACCAAATCAAACTAAATCAAACAAAACCACAAACAAAACAAAACAATTTTCTTTTATGTTCATAAGACACTTCTGGGAACAGGAGTTCAACAAAATTGTTTTCTCCCTTATCAACTTCAATCCACACAGAAGGTTAAAGTAGCTGCCCTACTTCCCTACAACAGGATTCTGAGCTTGCTCTTCATTAGGGGACAATCTGTCAGCTAAAAATAAAATAAATACATTCATCTGGCTACTTAGGATAGCTAGAAGTGCCTCAATGTTTATATTAGCACTTCCTTTTCTATTGATCCGATTGATATTCCCATCAAATTACAATTTATTTTCTTTCTTGTATAAGATGACTTCCTGTTCCAATTTCTTCACTTTAAATACACTTGAATATGGTCGTCCATTTGACAGCAGTGTCATGTACCAATCATTGCATTTCCTCTGATTTCCCGCCATTTTTAAAATTCTTAAGGTAGTTGTTTAGTATATACAAGCTCCTTCCTCTTGATAACAATTTTATTGAGGGAAGACTTTATGAGCAATAACAGGGAACAAATGTTGTTTAAAGTAGTAGTTTGTCTCAGAACAGATAAATTTTATTACAAAGTGAATTGTACAAATTATCAATTTCCAAGATGGATTTTTTTGTTTGGATATGGCAAAGATTAAGTTTTCTTTGATAAGCTTGTATGGTATTGAATATGTATGCTTGTGCTAGAGAGGGAGACAGGGGGGATAGTGTGTGTGTGTGTGTGTGTGTGTGTGTGTACGACATGCATGTGTGTATGCGCGGGTTGTGTTTGTGTATGCAAGTATTTACAAGTGTGTGTGTCTTGTGCATGCATAATTTCAGGCAGGACCATATACAGGATTTATTTGGGGAGGTGCAGGACTTGGAAAAATGGACCCCTTAATTATCCTTTTTTGACTTGTTGAAAATCTCATTACCAAAAGGCAGGGGGAACCTTGGAGCTATATAGGCCCATTCATACAGGTTCATTCAATTTTATGGGTCCTATTGATTTTATACAGGCCCAGGGTTAATTCCCCTTTGACCCCCCTCTTGGCAGTACCTGTGAAATTTGGAGGTGGCGAGACACCCCCCTCGCCCCTGCATACGGTCTGATTGAGGGGAAGTTTTAAGAGTTTTGGTTTTGTTTGATGTTTGCTCTTGCATTTTGTTTGTTATGGTGTATGTCTGACATAGTCCAAGACAAAAGTCACTTACTGCTATAACAAGTTTGTGTTTTGACCTAGCTTTAAAATTGCAATATAATGCTAAAGAAAACCTCAGTTTGAGTCGGAGATGAAAGGTTTTACCAGCGATTATGTTTAAGATTTCTGGAAGCAGATCTCCTTGTGATATACTCTAATTTGAACATTGAGAAAAGTTGAGTGCATGTGCCATATATGAAGTTTTAGTATTAGTGCTTTAATTGTGTGAAAATTAAGGGCATTTTTTCCACAGGATTGCTAATTGGTCACTTTATCTCAATTGGACCAAAAAGTTCATTGAAATGTCAGAGAGAAAAAGAGACTTTACTTGATTTCATACGATGTAAGCCATACTGAAGATTTTTCTGATCTTGCTGCTAATCTCGATCCCTTTTCCCATCCCTCCTGCCTGGCATTGTACTCCCATATCTCTGTAATTTAATCAATTTCTGGAATGCATTTTATCTGATGTCCTAATATAAAACTCACCCATCGATAGACCCGAAACAGGTGGGTGTATTATGACCAGCAAATTGCTCCCAATTCTGGGGTTGGGGTCACTTTATCCTGTCTCTTTATTATCTCACGTTAGTGTTTCATTGTCTTGAGTTATGAAAGTAGGTTATATTAAATTGACATTATAACAGTCTTTTATTGACGTAATTTCCTCTGTACAAAAAACCCCCACACCGACACGACACCTCCTTTGATGGTAACAGGGTGATCTTGTTTTCCCCAACTTTTTTACACAAGTGTGCGTGCTCTTTTCTTATTTTTTTCTAAGTCCTCATGATATACTACTTCCAGTCGTCCAGCGAGCGATTCTGCTCGTGAGTATGTGTACACTTGTTCTTTTTGGGTCCAAATCCGATATTGCGAACGCCTATCGACTGGAAGTATGGGCTTTAACAACCCTTTCCATGCCCCCTGCCCTGGCACCCTGGTAATCCGTACTAATTTACTCTAAGATTTTACTTACCATAAGTGAGTTGGTTTTTGAGATGCTTACGAAATGATAGATTCTGTATAGGTTATAACACACAAGTCAGTGTGCTTTTGAGATGGCTTCCCAATGATAGATTTCTGTAATAGATTATAACACACAGTCAGGTGGCTTTTGAGATGGCTTCCCAATGATAGATTCTGATTGGTTATAACACACGTCAGTGGCTTTTGAGATGGCTTCCCAAATGATAGATTCTGTAATAGGTTATAACACCAAGTCCAGTGGCTTTTGAGATGGCTTCCCAAATGAAAATTCTGTATAGGTTTAACACCAAGTCCGTGGCTTTTGAGATGGCTTCCAAATGATAAATTCTGTACTAGGTTTAACACCAAGTCAGTGGCTTTGAGATGGCTTCCCAAATGATATATTCTGTAATAGGTTATACACACACAAGTCAGTGGCTTTTGAGATGGCTTCCCAAATGATATATTCTGTATAGGTATAGGTTATAACACATAAATCAATGGCTTGTAGATGGCGTTTCAATCATAGTAGATTCTGTATGGTTTACAAACAGTCATTGGCTTTTGAGATGGCTTCCCAATAATAGATTCTGTATAAGTTTATAACACACAAGTCAGTGGCTTTTTTGATAGGCTTCCCGAATGATAGATTCTGTATAGAGCTATAACACAAGTCAGTGGCTTTTGAGTGGGTCCCAAAATGATAAATTCTTTATCGGTTATAGCCATCAGGTCATTGGCTTTTGAGATGGCTTCCCAAATGATGATTCTGTATAGGTTTTACCACACAAGTCGTGGCTTTTGGATGGCTTCCCAATGTAGATCTGTATAGGGTTCTAACACACGAGTCGAGCTTTTTAGATTGCTTCCCAATGATAGATTCTGTAATTGGGTTCTAAACACACAAGTCAGAGGCTTTTGAGATGGATTCCCAAATGATAGATTCTGTATTGGTTATAACCACATCAGTGTCCTTTGAGATGTGCTTCCCAAATGATAGATTCTGTAAATAGGTTAACACATAAGTCAGTGGCTTTTGAGATTGCTTTCCAAATGATAGGTTCTGTATTGGTTATAACACAGGTCAAGAGGCTTTTGAGATGGCTTCCCAATCCGTATAGTACAAGCCCGTGGTTTTTGAGATGGCTTCCCAAATGGTGATTTTTCTTAGGTTAACACAAAAGTCAGTGGCTTTGAGATGGCTTTCTCAATATGTATAGATTCTGTATAGGTTTAAAACACACAAGTCAACGGCTTTTGAGATGGCTTCCCAAATGATGTTCTGTATAGTTAATAAACCACAATTCAGTGGCTTTTGAGATGCTTACGCAAAATAATGATAGGTTTAATAACACTCAGTGAGTGGTTTATTGAGATGGCTTCCCAAATGACCTCAAAAGCCACTGCTCTAAGCTAGCTTGTTTGTCTCCTGGCAGCACAGGATCCATTTGTGTGTGGGGGGGGGGGCAAAAGAAGGCGGGTTTGATAGAGGAGCAATAGATATCATCTATAGGTGTTAGGTTAGTTTCTATCAACCCTGGCCTTGATGCTTAGTTGGTAAGGTGTTGTGCATGTAATATGAAGGTTGCCAGTTCGGATCCAGCCAATCGCACATAGTTTTTTTTTTAGCACTATTGTGGCACTGGCCATCCTCCAGGGAAAGATTATAAAAATATTCATATCTGTCTACCTGTAGAACTAAGTAGTTACATTTCAAAGTAGAGTTTGACTTTAAAAGCATGTGCCATGATGCAAATCATATGTCACCTGTGATTTACCAGGTGATGGAGACTGGGTCCAAGGAGGTTGGATAGAAACGTGATGTTTACAGCATCGTGCAGCAATTATAGTCCAGATCATGTCTGAGGCTTTTGAGATGGCTTCCCAATGATAGATTCTGTATAGGTTTAACACACAAGTCAGTGGCTTTTGAGATGGCTGCCCAAATGATAGATTCTTTATAGGTTATAACACACAAGTCAGTGGCTTTTGAGATGGCTTCCCAATGCTAAATTCTGTATATGGTATAACACATAGTCATTGGCTTTTGAGATGGCTTCCAAATGATAGATTCTGTATAGGTTATAACCACAGTCACTGGCTTTTAGATGGCTTCCCAAATGATAGATCTGTAATGGTTATAACACACAAGTCCAGAGGCTTTTTAGATGGCTTCCCAAATGATCAGATTCTGTATTGGTTATAAAACACACATCATTGGCTTTTGAGATGGCTTCCCAAATATTTCCTGTAAGGTTATACACATAAGTCAATGATGGCTTTTTCAGACTGGCTTTCCCAAATGATAGATCTGTATAGGTTATAACACAGCAAGTCGTGGCTTTTGAGATTGGCTTCCCAAATGATAGATTCTGTATAGGTGATACACCCAAGTCAGAGGCTTTTTAGATGGCCTTCCCAAATGTAGATTCTGTATGGTTATAACACACAAGTCGGGCTTTTGAGATGGCTTCCCAAATATAGATTCTGTATGGTTTATAACACACAAGTCAGTGGCTTTTGAGATGCTTCCCAAAAGATGATTTTGTATTGGTTATAACACATAAGTCAGTGGCTTTGAAGAATGCTTCCCAAATGATATGATTCTGTATAGGTAACACATAAGTCATGGCTTTGTGAGATGGCTTTCCAAATGATTAGATTCTGTATTGGTTATAACACCAAGTCATAGCATTTTGAGATGGCTTCCCAAATGATAATTCCATATAGTAACAAGCCAGTGGTTTTTTTGAGATGGCTTCCAAATGATAGATTCTGTATTGGTTATAACCCATAAGTCAGCTGGCTTGAGATGGCTCCCCAAATTGTGGATTTTCTATAGTGTTATAACACAAAGATCAGTGGGCTTTTGAGTGGCCTTTCTCAAATGAATATATTCTGTATAGGTTATACCAGCAAGTCAAGTGACTTTTGAGATGGCTCCCAATTGATAGATTCTGTATAGTTATACATAAGTCAGTGCTTTGAGATGCTTACCAACTGATGATTTCTGTATATGTTATAACACACAAGTCAGTGGCTTTTGAGAGGCTTCCCAAAATATGATAGGTTATAACACATAAGTGAGTGGTTTTTTGAGATGGCTTCCCAATGATAGATTTTCTGTATAGGTTATAACCACAAGTAGTGGCTTTTGAGATGGCTTCCCAATGATAAATTCTGTATAGGTTATAACACCAATTCAGTGGGCCTTGTGTGAGATGGCTTCCCAAATGATAGATTCTGTATAGGTTATAACAACAGTCAGTGTCTTTTGAGGATGGCTTATTACCAAAATAAATGATAGGTTATAAACATCCGTGAGTGTTTTAATGGCTTCCCAAATGACCTCAAAAGCCACGATCTAAGCTAGTTAGGTGTTTGTAATCTCCCTGCATCACAGGATCAATTTGTGTGTGTTGTGTGGAGGGGGGGGGGAAGAGGCCAGGGTTGATGAGGAGCAATAGATATCATCTAAGGTTTTAGGTTAGTTCTATCAACCCTGCCTTGATAGCTTGTGTTGTAAAGTTTTGTGATGTGATACGAAGGTTTCCGGTTCGAATCCGCAACGCCACTAGTGGTTTTTTTTAACCACTGTGCACTGGCCATCTCCAGGGAAAGATTAATAAAAATAGTCATATATTGTCTACCTGGAGAACAGTAGTTAAATTTCAAACGTAGAGTTTGACTTTAAAAGCATGTGCCATGATGCAATCATATGTCCCTGTGATTTACCAGGTGCTGGAGACTGGCAGTTCCCACTTTAGAGTTTTTAAACTTGAAGTCCACTGGAGCCCATACTTTACAAATGTTCAAATTAATCTGGTCCAGTTGGAAAATTTTGTGGTCCCGAACCAGCCTTCCAAATGTTTTCTGTAGTACTACTAATCAGGACTTATCAGTTTTCCAATATATTGTGCGTAAGATTGTCCTGATTTCTAATTGTGCTATTTGGTCAAACTTTTGAGGCATCATGTTTCCCTTATATTTCAATGTTACAAGAAGTAGGTTTCTGGTCAGACTATACTCCTCTAAATGAAAGAGTGACAAATCACTCTGAATTTCGAGTTATTTAAATTAACTATATCGGTGGCTTGGTCGCTCTAAAAGATCGAGAAAATGCAACCGACACCTTCACTCCGCGGTTAACATAGCTCACTCTCTTCCAGAGTGGCTCAAAATGGCCACTCTTCTTCGGAGTAAGCCCACTCTGAACTCTTATCGACCGGGTTTTTAGCCTAAAAGAGTAGAAAAATGCTCACGCGTTTTACGGAGTGAACTAATAGCCATATAAACGCCGCAAATCGCGTGATTATTTTCGAACACCATGGCGGATGAGTTAAGTGAGCCGTCAGCAAACGGTTGAACAAGTTGAATAGTGAAGAATCATAGATATCTTCACGGGTAGTATATTGGTATGTGTACGGTCACCGTTCTAGCAGTTACAGACAAGTGTGGAGAAGCATTAATGTTATTTACTGTATTATCCCTCGTACATACGGTAGTCTGCTCCAGGCTCCCGGCCAGGCTAGGCTTACACATGTACGAAACGCACATGCATGCATGTTCCCACGGGCATGCATTCCGTGATCATACACGTCATGGCATGCCACAATCATGCATGTCTCACTGAATCATGCCAAATGATGCGCCACAATATTCTTTCATGTCACGATGCCTGAATTTATGAACCTACCATCACAATCTCCTCACCATAACAAACAAATCTAAAGAATCACACTCTAAAAGAGTGATGTTCACTCTAAAAAGGAGTTGTCAGTTCACTCTTTCCTTAGATTATTTTTTTCACTCTTATTTTGAGGATCTCCTCTAAAAGATCGTCACGCAGCTGGCTCGTTTTTGGAGTGAGATTTCACTCTTTTAGAGTGGTTTTTCACTCTTTCGTTTTAAGAGAGTACAAAGTAGTATAAATAGCCATTGCAATATTGTGAATTTAGTTTTCCCACAATAAAATGCTGCATTTAGCAGAACCATGTCTAGTTTTGTATTTAAGGTTTGGAAACCTAGTTTTGCAAAATTTGCCTTTCACAAGGCTTATAATTATGGGGTCCAAAGGTGACCCCTGTCATTTTTTTACTCAATCTGAATTTATCGGTTCCGTTAAAATTCTCCTGTCATTGGACAGCCAAATCCCTACTAGCGGGACCCTGGAGACTGGGTTGCCAAGGAGGTTGGAATAGAAACGTGATGTTTACAGATCGTGCAGCAATTATAGTCCAGATCAATCCAGAATTTTCCAATTTGGAATAGAATGGTTATGGAATAAGATCATTTTGTACACATTTTTACTTCTACTATGGCTGGGCTGATTTACTCAAATTTGTAATCACGGGACCGATTAACTCAAATTTGTAATCACACTATTTTTTGTGACATGCTTCTCTGTGAAGGATAAAATCATTCAAAATTTGGTTCATGATTGGGTTCAATCCACCTTCATTTGATAAATTTAACTTCTAGAACTGAATTGGGTCACACATATCTTCAAAATGTCTAAACGAGCAACTCAATAAGATTTGTTTTGATTTTTTACAATCTCTTACCTTTGTAAATTAGTTTCCCGCCAATCAGAATGACTGGAATGGAGGTGGTGTGTTTTAGCTAAGACTGGAGCTGATCTTAGCCTATTCGCAAGTGTTTAAATTCAAAATTAGTCCTCGTTAGGCCATGTACTGTGCATTTGAACCTACGTTTGAGCTTCTTCTGTAGTAGTCCTTGGCAATGGTTGGCAATGGCTGTGGGTCCATAGAATTTGAGTTTTTGCCAAGGAATATTAAACAGGATGTCATTATTGTGTGGACCTGCGATAGAGTGGGAGGGCAGCAACTGTTACAGAGTGTGATCAGTTCACTTGGGATCTCCTACCAATATTTTTTAATCAAAGTATTGCGACTGCTGTGCTTCTTGAGCCGAGATCATTTGCTGGTACTACTGTTATAGAGACAATTAATCAGGGAGCTTGCACTGCTAACAAAGGCATTGACAGTGGAAAATATGCTATCATTTGAAATAAAAACTCCCTCTGTGGAAGACTTAGCCAATTTTTAGTTTATTCATACAAGATGTAGATTTCAATTTCCATTACCTAATAGGCATACTTATGAAAATCCATACATCCCCTGATCAAGTCTTTTTTAAATCTTCAAAGAGGGGTGTGGACTTTAAATTGGAATTAGCCACTTAAACCCAATAATTGACATTTGGTTTGTGTGTTTGTTTCCTATCTGTGCTATGGCATTACCCTTTCAATATGTGGCTGACGCCCCCATCAAATAACGAGGCAAAATTGGTTCAAATATGATGCGGGGCAATTTCCTCTCTTGTCAATCTCTCCCACCTTCCTGATCATCTGGATGGCATTAAATTCCTAGTGTGTGTGCCTTATAACACCCGGAGCTATATTATATATTGTACTTATTTTCAGAACGATATGGAATCTGTGACTCCTTGTTATAAATTCTAAGCTTTTCTACAAATGGTGGCCTAATAACATTTGCAGATCTAAATCTTGAAATATAATTCAAATTGGTTGCCTGGATTTAAGTGTTTAGGGTTTGCATATACAGTGTGCTATGAGCCAAAATATACTGAAATGGGTGGGGTGAGGTAATTGTCCATTTTTTTGGAAAGTATGTGTATGAATTTGGTGTTTTAGCACCTTTGAAGTAATGCTTTTATCTGGCTCAAGTTTCATATTTTGACAATAGCAGAAAGAAAGAAAATATATTTGTGTTTTTGGATAGATGAACAGTACACTGTTAAGTGGAAATTTTTGAACAAGGATTTTATTCATATTGTTGCCTTTTGTGAGATTGTTGTAGCATGAATCTAAAACATCTCACGTCTGTTGGACACAGTTGTATATTAAATACTGGATGAACTGCTTAATTCATGACACCAACTATCATTAATTTTAATTTCTAAAAATCAATATATTTAAATGTTTGCTTTGCCATAATTGACAATCTGTATCCATTTTCAGAGCCTGTGGTCACAGCTTAGGCACAGACAATCCTCCTCTAATTGCACCCATCTCATTCGTCAATGTTCCTCTTTTCCCACCTGGATCAGTTGTTGCTCCTTTTCTACCTGTATAAATGTCCTCTTTCTGACTGTGTCAATTTTCCTCTTTCTACCTGTTAATGGTCACTTTCCAACCCCAAGTATGTTTTCTTTTATCTGTTCCAGTGTTCTCCCTTTCATCTCAATTTTCCTCTTTTCCAACTGTATCAATGTTCTCTGTTCCACCTGTCATGTCACTTTCCCCTCTCTCAAACACTCTTTTCCCACTTTGTCAATTTTACACTCTTTTCAGCTGTCTCAGTGTTACTCTTTTTCCACCCTCTCAGTATCTCTTTCCATCATCTCAGCATCACTTTTTTTCCACCATTCATCTTTTCCTGTGACTGTGGAACAATCCGCCAGTCCAACTGAGCAAGGCAGTCTCAGTGCCTTGCATTTCATAATGTCATGGACCCTGAAGACTTATATTTTATCAAAAATTGTATATGTTAGGCATTCTGTACTTTAAAGAACATTGTTATAAATGTCATTTATTCATTAGAGACATATAGTAAACTCCTGGTAAAATATCCACTTAGCAGTATTTGAAATATGTGTACACAGCCGCAGCAGCAGCAACAAACAGTATATGATGATTCTGCACCAACCAGCTCTAATCCTATTAAAATGCAGAATTTATAAGGGTCTTTGATACAATGTTTTTCGTGATCTTATTGTCAAGTGAAAGTGTTTTTGCACAGTGTCATGAAACAATATTTAGCTGATTGGTATGTCTGTAGATATGCCATGGTTTCTCATTGAGCATCAATTTACTATTTCTTTATGTATTAAAACATTGCAATATTCCGATTGTAAATCCATTCATATTGCCACTCACAAAAATTGCCCTAATGGTTGAAGATGTTGTTTTAAGCAAGAAACACAATCTTCCTCAAAAAGCCATTTAAATCAAAAATTAAGTGCAGAAGAGACGAATTCTTTGCATTTAATACATTTATACATTGCGAGTATGAGTGCAAAAAAATATTGGGTGAAGACGACGTTGGCCCAATATTTTTTAACTCTAGTGATGAGACAATAAATATTGGTTGTAAATATCCAATTTTATATTATTAGTTTTGGATCCATATTTTCCCCCACTTGTTCCAGACAAACAAAAATGTACTAAATTTGTACCATGGAATGCCAAAAAGATTGGTAACATAAAAACGTAGCACATCTAAGTCATTGATACGTTGTGCAGAGTTGTGTCACCACAGGTTGTGAATTCAACAAATTGCCCACACATTGACACTGATTAGCCATTCTTGTTTAAAACAATATATTCAACCAATAAAAAATGCTTTATCTTGCTTGGCTGCAAAAGTTTATTAACAAGTTTATTTCTTTCCTGCTTTCTTCTTCTTCTTACTATCCTTTTTCACTCCTTTCTCACTCTATATTTTTTTGCTCATTTTTTTCTTCTTCTCTTCATTACTTTTTGTTTTCTTTCTTCCTGGATTTTGTTTATTTTTATCTCACTCATAGACTCTAAAATCAGGGCAGTTCCGAGCACACATGATGCAGGTGACAGTGTTTCAATGTTCAGATCGATGGAAACCAATTGCAGTGAATCACCCAGGGTTGAGCTGCATGCCATTGTAAAATTCTTTTCAGTATATTTCATTATTAAATCTTTAAATCAAATTGTTTATAAGGTGGAATTAATAATATTATCATATTGAAATATAACATTTTTGGAATATCTATAAGTTGGATGAATCCATAACAAAAGGAAAATATTGGTATGGTTTATTAATTTTAAAGAGTTTTAATTTGAAAGTAACAAATCAAGAAAACAGACAAGATATTTTACAATTCTATCTGGCAAGCAGGTAAGCTCTGGGTCAATTCCATAAAAATGCTGTTTTGTGGTGTTTATTTTTAATATCAAAGGGATAACCTGAACCCCTGAATACTTGGGTCCTTGGACTTAGATACAAAATTTAGATAAACAAAAGTTAAAAGATAGATAAAAATGTGGCTGAAATACTTTTTATCTGTGTGAGCGTTTGTTGGAGAATGCTCACATTGTTGTGTAACATAATGTGGTAGGGTATAAGCTCCAACTCATTCCAACATTGTCTTTGTGGCAAATTCCTATTGAAATATTTTTTTCCAATGATTGTTTTCTCCTGTGGTGATGATACACTACTGGGCAATGGTCAGGGTATGTGTGAGTAATGACTGCGTTTGGCAGAATGGGTGCATTATACAACATATTAGATTGTCATGTGAATGCAAGGTTGTAAGTGCAATAGCTGCCATTTGTCAAAAATTCCCTTCAAACATACTATTATGTCATGTCTTTGGTCAGTGGATCTTGAATTGGTTCTTCAGAGTGACTGTGTCACCTGACGAACCATTTCAAGAGCCACTGACTCAAGGAAAGATAAATTGAGTTAACATATACATGGCAGCTCACAGATATATCATATAGCGGCTATTGCACTTATGACCTTCTTGCACTCACATGATGAGATATTTTTATTATTATTTGAGCAGGGGTGTTTCCATAAGGTGACACCCTTTTCTGACATACTTTTCTGACACCCTATGAATTTGGAAACCTTAACGGAATAAACCAACCACATAAACCGTGTGGTTTATTCCGTTAAGTCCGTTAAGGTTTCCGAATTCATAGGGTGTCAGAAAAGTATGTCAGAAAAGGGTGTCACCTTATGGAAACACTCCTTGAGCAGTGCCTTTCTCTAGATGTATTATCATGGAAGTATCAGAATCTTTGAATCATTGCTTCCTCTAGGCTGTTCTCTATAGGCAACTGCCATTTTAGGCACAGGTCCTAACAGCACTTAGATTGTCATCCAAACAGCACTGGGACAGATTAGGACAGTCAGGGTTTTTTCACCCTACTCTTTTAAGAACTGACTGTGAGATACTTGTACAGATATGACTCTCTGTACACAAGACTGACAGCTTAACATCCCCTCCAAATGACAAGTTGCTTTCATGATTTGTTCGTCCAATTTCAAATGAATCAGGGAAATTTTAAACTTTGGTAAGGTCAGATATTTTACCAAGTAATGGTTTACTGTCACTCTTATATTATTTGTAATGTTTACAATTGTACAAATACAAGTTGTTTCAAAACATGGCCTTTAATTGAAACAATTAAGTCAGGTCTATATCCCTTTGATATGTTGTTCTATTTTATTTTGAGTTTGTATGAATGAATGACCCCTTCTTCCTATCCATCCCAATAACGTCCTCAATGCTTGTATGCATTCCATTCCACAAAGCAGTGCCATTATGAACAACAATTCATGGTTTGCTCTGTGAGTTTCGCGAAACAGGTCAACCTGGCCTGTAATTCCGGTATGCGTACCTACCTAAATAGAAAAAGCCAACTCGACCCAATGAGGACACCTAGTTCACGAAAATCAATAGTCTTATGGAATAAAGCTCATACACACTACTGCTTAACGATTAATCATGGGTTGGGTTTTGAAACAAACCTAAGCAGCTCATACATCATCAAGAATTTGGGTAGGTACGCATAACAGAATTAGAGGCCAGGTTAACTCATTCGGCGTGAGTTACAGCATGAATAAAAAGAGAGTCCAACTAGGAGGCTTCAAAAGAGCTTACACCATGTTTGCACTTTTCCACCAAGCCATTTCCTCATCAAATTAAGGCTTTATGTAGACTTGATGAGCATGAGTCAAAGCTCTCTTTGGGCAGTGTTTTCCCATGGCAGAGGACTTATTTCCATCACACAAATTTGTTCCAGGACCACATCTTTACGACTCGTCTCATGGTGGTGCTATTCATGATTATGTTTGCGCTTTGTTCCGTTAATGTATTTATTTAAGTATTACAAAAGAACAACCTTCTGCCGGCTTGGATTGCATGATGTGCATCTATAGGCACTCGTCTTGTAATCCGAAGGTTGTGGGTTCAATTCCTCCTCTAGGCACAAAATTTTAATTTGGCCATGATTTTTAGAGTGAGGTAGAGTGAGCAATTGCAACAAAACGTCAGAGTCAGCAATTGAAATAGAAAATAGTGAATAGCTGCCATATGAGATAATCAACAAGAAGTGGTCCTGGAACATAAGCTGCGGACGGCATAAGTTCTTGCTTTTCCCTTGTGCCTGGGCTTGATGCCATCATGCTGGCATGCACAAAAGCAAGATATGCATGTAAGTTGCTTTGATGTGCAAAGGGCAAATAGCTGGAGGGTAAACTGGTGAATGCATAGCCACCATGTTTGATTACTGGGGGGGGGGGAGGGGGAAGAAGGCATACAGTTTAAATGTGGATATTTTCAGGTCTGTGCTTGGTCACCTTTCTTTTGACTGCATTCATGAAAGATTGCACTTGAAATTCCTCATGTGGAACCAATTTGGAAATGAATGTGGTTAGCTGACAAATCACAAATGTTACTAAGCATGGATCTCAAAAGAAAATTACAGAGGTACAAGGTACAGCCCTGTGGATGGCAATCCAATGTGGTGCACCTCCACAGACAAGTACTGGAACAACACATCTCTTGTTTAACTTCTTTGGCCCTAGCCACACTCCCAGATTTTGTCTTTCAAAAGTAATTACTATGGACCTATGGGCAAAAATGCATTATTCGTGTCCTATTATGAGATTTGGAAAAAACTTGAATTGTTAAATTTCCACCTTAAATTGAGAAATTACATTTATCAAGAGTTTGCATGGTTTTTCCAATTGCTCTGAACCCTGTGGACACATGTGAAGTGTCAAAATTGTCATCCCGGGGTCCTAGAAATCATTTTGGTGATTTGATCCTTAGCAAACTAATGGTCAACCTAATAAATAAAAAAAATGTTTATACAACAAATTAGTGTTGTTGCCATAGCAACTCTACAATCAAGGAAGAAAACAGTGGCATTCACTAAATCCATTTACTAACTTGGGTAACTCAATAAGGAAATTTTGCCTGATGCAAGCGCTGCCTGCTGCACCCTTCCATCCATAATGCAAAACACTCCTTGTGCACCAATTTTCCACCTCTGCTGCACAGTTCACTTTTCTCTGTATTAATTACTGCACTTAGAAACTTAGACTGTAGACAGTAGGAAGCTGATCCACATCTCAGAGGTCTAAGTTCTCAGTGTCATTTTAAATGTATAGAGCAAATTGAACTTTGCCAAAGGTAAGAGCAGTTTAGTTCCTTGAAACCGTATGGTTATATGTAACCCTGCATGTGTAATATGGTTATGCTGTGCGTGCATTTCATTTGCAGTACAGCCAAACTTGTGATCTGCACAAGTAACATAGCCAAAAGGGTGAATGGGGATGGAGGAACTTTGCCTCCCCTCATTTAGGCTATGTGGCTTTAGTAGCATACATGCCCCATAAGAAAATGGCTATGTTGCTGGTATTAAGAACCTATAATCTACCACCACTACTATCACCCCTTATACACACACTAACTTGTAACCACACAACTACTAACTTGTAACCACACAACCTCACAAAAAAGCCTTCTTCAAGTTAGAAAGAATTGCAAACTTTAGAATGCCACCTTTGTTTTCTTAATTTCTTCTATCACTATCTTCTTCACTTTCTCTTTGATTTTGCTTCTTAACTAACTAGCAAGGGTAATTATTTTACAATGAGTTGGTATACTTACTTTCACTCAGACACATATCCAGTACAAACTATTTACTCTGTTGTTTGTGAGCAAAGCAATGAATTGGGAAGAAGGTACATATATGCTTAGCAAGTTTTCCTAGCATGTTGCATGCTGCCTGTTACGATTATTCAAAGCAAAGTACACAAAAGGTGTTGAATGTTTTGTAGTGTTAATTGTTATGCTGCATTTGTTTTTATTTTGTGTTTTATTGCTTGCTTCTCTGCTTGCTTATCCAGTAAACTGATTTATGAGCTGAAGATTGAAAGGAACTATCAGTTGATTTGCTAAATCAGAAAATCGAAAAAAAAAAATCATTCAAAAATCAGATTTTTGATGTATGTAACAGTAAGGTATCCTGAACATAACCTGCAATGATAAGACCAAGAAGAAGCAACATAATAACGACAGAATCGGAAATTTTAGTCATCCTGGCCGTTCGGGACACTTACTACAACACGTATTGCATAGGGGAATCGTTATTTTGGAACACTGCGTTTTTCCTTCTGTCAATTCGTCAGTTGGACAAGGTTACTTATGAGGGGGGGGGAGAATTCTACCGACGTATCCTTCACTTTTAAGTATTTCTGAAATTTCAAAGATTTTTCAAATCACTGATAGTTTCTAACTGAATGATTGATATGTTTGATGATTAGTTATCGAGTAGCAGAGCAATTTTTTGTTCTATAACAAATTTAAGATGCAAATTGCACTGCAAGTTTTGCCATTTTTATCATTTCAATTATTAAAGTAATAATAATTTTGTTTCCAGGTATAATTCATCCATCAAATATCTGAAATTTTGATGTAAAATGATTTGTACTTGACAAGACAATATGGGGTCTTGTTTCCTTGAATTGCATGTGTAAGACGAAAAATGTGTTACTAAAATGTAAGTTTTGAAAAAGTGCTTGATTATTAGATTGGCTTGGGTTTGATAAAGTTGAAAGCTAAGAATTTTGAAAGCTTTGCAAAAGGAAATTAATTCACTATTGATATCACAGAATATAGAAATGTAGATAAAGTTATGTTGCTGTGTCTTTTCTATCCACAGTTGGCCACGCCCAAGTTTCCAGTAGTCGTCAAGATTGGACATGCTCATGCTGGAATGGGAAAGGTGAGAAACATGTGAATTGTGATTCAGGAGTTGCCAACATCTTTCTTGTAGTAGTTTTGCTTAATGCGTGCCCATGGCAAGCAAGGTTTAGTTCACGTAAGTGAAGAATTTAAAGGTGCGTATTCCGATCGTCTTTGGAACCCCAACTTACCCGGAAGTAGTATCGATTTTGATATCAGATGATGGTCTGTATTTTTCTCATTGCCGTCCTGAAATTTCAGCCCTCAAATCCATTTCATTCCCAAGATAAAAACCAAAATGTTGTTTTCATGGTTAACCATCAATATTAGCACAGTATTGAATAGGCCTTTGCAAGATGCATTATTGCTTCTACCATAAAAACTGCAAGTTTGTTTCCTACGGTACTTGATGGGGCATATGTGTAAGTGCCAGGATCTCATATCAGTAAAATTACAATAGACATAACGGAACAAGCACCTTTAAGACCATACATGTTTCCAGAATACCGTCCACTGGGAAAAAGATTTCATCACTGACATTTTTTTGTGGTCTCTTGCACTAGTGCCGAGGAGGCACGTACTTAATCCCAATTCTGTATTCCATCTGTGGTGCATGTATGTATGTATGTACGTTAATGTAAGGGATGTACATATTTGGGAAAGAAATTAGTATTCTGCCACATGCTCACGAAATTTGGGCAACGTTACACGGAAATAACCCGTCATGTTAAGGTGCCGAATTTTAAGGTGGCAAATGCTAATTCATCCCCATTTGTGTTGGTTTTTTGGTAACCTTTTTCAAATTGCTGTGTTGGACAACTTCAACCTCCATTGCCACCAAACTCTGCTCCTTGCCTCTGGTGCACCATAGAGACTTGCACACCACAGTAGGGTTAAAGAACAAATGAACGTAAATATAACCCAGACCCCAAGATTCTCCCGAAACGGCGTAAACAAATCGAGGGTCCAAAAGTATATAATTAGTCATACGCACTTCATTAACATAGTTTTTGGGCACCACCATAATTTGGTTTACACGTATTCGTCGTATTGGGAAAGTCCTTATGCATATTTATGAGACCCGCGAGTCTTTTACGTTCGTCACAACACTTAGTGAGTTAAACAACAAACAACAACTGAATGCCGCATGCCTATTCTCACGTACTCAAATTATCCTTTTCTCATGCAAAATTAACAGGGGCATCGGGAGACTTTTTTTGGTGGCATTAGGGATCATGAATCTTTTTTAAAAGCATAGTTTCTTCAATCGCATCGGTTTCGCATAATTATTGCAGAAAAATCGGCCTATCAGACAATGGAACACGGGGGAAATGCAACACTGGTAACATATCGCGTTACGCATAGATTTTTTATATGCGTGTGGCTTGCGCCTCAACAGTGACGCCACGCGCGTGCTTACGCAGCAACAACCATGGCTCGCTGTGTGTGAGAAATCGGTTACGGGCTCGGGCTATTCTAAACAACGCGATTCCTCCTCTTGTTTTAATATTCCAGCTCTATGGGTTAAAGAAACACACAAGGTCAAAGGTCATTAGAGATTAACTTGTGCAGAGAGTGAAGGAAGGTAGATTGCAAAAGTAGGTGACACTATAGTCAGGGACAGAATTAGCCGACCAGTTACACGTATGTCAAGGTGTGTCAATCAGCGTGGCGCAGACCACGACTGGTTTGAATGTGTAGCATGGGTGGGGCATGTTCGAACAAAATATGATTTAAAATGTTAAAACATGCTCTATTTGAGTCGGTTTTTCGACTTACGGACATAAGTAAACTTTCTTTTTTTAATAAGTTTGAAAGGTTCACAGATTATTCTTCACGGCCGACATTTGTTCTGCGCCGTCAGATTACATCAGATGCGCAATTGGTCGCCTTATTCTGTCCCTGACTATAGTGGTTCGAACTGCTTGTTATATATTTGGGTCATACAAATAATGTAAACAGTGCTTTTTCTTGCTTGGAGCTCAGGGTTTATAGTTCTATTAAAGGTGCAACAAGATATTTCAAATAACAGGTGTCCCGAAAAAATGTGAAAATTCTGATTTTGTCACTGGCGTAAAGATTTATATGAAAAATATCCCCATTTGAAAGGATTAAGCTGAGAACTGTTTCTTTGATACAAAAATTGCGAAATTCTAATTTCGTATAAGAGCAAATACGAAATTCAGCCTATGTTTTCTATTGAAATATAAGCATATACAAATCACCTTTTGCGTTCATTCTAAGTTATTTCTGTAACCAAATAAAATTATGGAATCTTTTGAACATCAAATCTATATATATGAAATCACTAAATATCACAGAAAATGTGGCTGACTCGAAATCTCTTGTTGCACCTCTAAGAACAAAATGAAATAATGCCAAAAATACCATTGTGAAGAAAAATGGAGGATGTTACTTATTATAGACAATGGCTGTAATTTAACCAAGTGATTGTAAGTTATGCCTCACCTCCAGTCTGACACAATCAATGCCCATCTTTCTTTCATATAATGTTAGAGCCGGAATCTCAATAGATTGCACAGGAAAAAAAGGGGGGTGGGGTCTCCACACAGAGAGTCTGTTTTACTTTTACCCCAGCATATGCCAGTACCAATTCATATTCCTGAGTGGGGAAAGGTAAGCAAGGTAAAGTGCCTTGTCTAAGACACAACTCTTTGGTTCTGACGGGGTTCGAACCTGCGACATTGCGATCACAAGTTGATCATTGTAGCTGCTGTACCACCATGCCCTTACACATTGGCATAACCAGACATTTGCAAATGGGGGAGGGAGACAGAAAGGGTGCCGGGGCATTTTCTGAGGGGCGAATTTGGGTCCTTCTCTGTAGACACTTTACAAAAGGCCACTGCCCCTACATAATAAGAGTATGAAATATGCAAATGCAAATGCAAAAAAAAAAAATGCACACACACAATAATCACAGTTTTGCACAAATTTGAGAAATGGTACTTGATAATTTTTACCATGTCCTCAATGTCCCCAATTTTGTGTCTTGGTGGTGTCCCAATCTCAAATAACTTGACTCTATCACTGTCTCATCATTAGTGATACATCACAAAGAAATTTGATAAGTGGTTGATTACAATATAAATGGTAAAAAAATATTTTGATTAGTGGTTGATTAAAATATAAAAGGTAAAAAAATATTTTGATTAGTAGTTGACACAGTACAAAAGGTACTTAAAAAGCCCACATTTGTTGACAGACAATTTCCCATCATGTGATATTTGCATTCAGTACCTACAGAAATTTACACTTTGAATAACAACTCCCAAATTAATATAAAATTATTCAGCACCTAAACGCAAAACACACAACACCCACCTAAGATGAACTAGATGCATATACACTCTAAATTTTCACTTGTTTGTTTACTAGAATGTATTTGTCTAAAAATACAAGCACTTAAATCATGCATTTTGTCATGTTTATATTCTTAGCTTATTATAACATTTTTGTGGAGATTGTTACTCCCATCACAGATTAATTTGATACTGAAATCTCAATAAAAAATACTGTGGCATAAAGTCCTTGATTTTATGCTTTTTAAACTGTATAAGATTTTAAAACTTTCTAGTCTTTTGAAATCCATTTTACGCCCAAATTAGCAGGAATTGTACTAAAGAATTTAAACGCTTTAAAGATTTGTGAAAATATTATTTTGGATTTATATTCACGACTCTCACTCAACTTGACAATTTTATTTTGAGCCTCACTTTACTTATTTTAGCATTAGCACCTTGTGGTAAGGCAAGTGATACATGTACACTTTCAGAAAAGAGGTGCAAAATGTCCAATGTGATCCTGACAGCAATTTTGTTTGGATTCTGATTGGTGTTCAAGTTGGAAGCTATCCAAATGGATATATTTGCACCTGTTTACTCTGAGTGACTCACTGTGCCTAATACAGTTCATTGCCTCCTCTGTGTTGTTATTGTTATTGAGAATTTGTTTATTCCACCATCTCAACAATATGCCTGAAACAAAAATAAGATTTTTTTATTTTAATGTATATATTTGATTTCAATGTTTACATGAGTTGAGCTTGTTTGCTTGATCATTTTAACTAACCGTCAAAACACTGCTATATGCCTCAGACAAGTCAAAATGAATTTTAGAGTGAAAGTTCAAAGACTGAAATTAGGCAAAACAGTAAAATGACACATTGTCAATCAAACTTTCTTTGAAATAAGGATGTTTTTACCTTTTAGCAAATTGACTTAATGGTGATGGGTGTTCCAATCCAACCAATCACAAATAAGACTGAAGTTGTTGCTAGGCTTTTGTTGCCTATCTTAATTGAGAACTGTTGGTGCAGGGTTTATGTTTAGGGACTTCTCCTTTCAAAACAGAACTATTTTGAGATTTGTGCTTGAACTGGAATTACTCATGGTTTTATCTTGTCAAAATTGCTTGATTTTGTTGGATAAGATTGAAGCCTGTTGAAGGTGAGAGATATCATTCTATGCCCTATGAAGGGTGTGAATTTGTAGAACACCCAAACAAAGTAATATGAAAATTAATATTAATAAAGTAAAGGAAAAAAAGGATGGCCCCAGTTGCACTGATAGTCAGAGATGCAATGATATAGTGTCAACAAAGATAGCACAATCTTTTTTAATTGAGCCTATTTGTGGGCTGCCAGCATAGCTGTCAGGACCACTTTGCAATCCATTATGAGCAGTGGCGTAGCCAGAGGGGGGCAGGGGGGCCGCGGCCCCCCAATGATTGATTTGGTCGGTTGAGATGAGCCCGTCGGTTCACTTGAAAAATTCAGGTCATGGCACTTGCAGGCCGGATTGTCGGCAAAGTATAGGTTTAAAGTTCAATGGACAGCGTGCGACAAGTAAATTTTACAAAATCGTACAAAAATTAGCCCTCAGAAGACATTTAAAGCATATAAAACCCAAAATTTTCAGGGGGCTTCGCCCCCTCGACCCCCACCGGGGCTTCGCCCCTGGACCCTACCCATTTTCTGTCGGTTGAGATGTGACACTGGCCCCCCCAATATGAAAATCCTAGCTACGCCACTGATTATTAGTGTGTATGTATGTGTGTATGTGTCACTAAAATGTTAATTTTTTTTATGGAGCAGCCCACAGCTTTTATTATTTGAATGTAGTGACCGCGAAAGCCGAGATCCACAAAATTAAAGTTGAATATTGTATCTTATCACATCACATCCACACCACTGATGCACAAATACCATGATTTCCCGAAATATCGAGCACACATGACGATGGCCATTGTGAGCAAAGTCAGGGGTGTTCACTATGAGTTACAATATGCTCATTCACCAAGGACACAGTTCAGTGGGTTGTACTTGTACATACATTGACATGAACAGACCTTGTGTGAGCTGGGTATCATATATCATACCCAAATACCAGGGGGTGTATTTTCTAAATACACTTGTGAATGGAAGGCACTGAACTGTGCCAAGGGAACTGAGATTTTAGTAGCTCATAGTGGTTCCCAGACCAATTTCAGTGGGGGGTGTTACTGATAAAGCTGTCCACCGACACATTTGAAAAAATTTTGAGGCTTGTTGCGCTTGCTGGGTAAATGCGGGTATACCCGGTGAGTGCATCGAGCCAGAAAATTTTTGAAATTGTGTCGGCAAATGGACAATTCTGCCAGCAACACTATTTTTACAGTCGGATAAAATCTGAGGAGGAAGAGGGATAATCAATAAAAAATTGTTCAGTTTTGCACATTAAGTTATACTGCATAATAGCAATCAGAAGTAATATCTTCCGACAAAGTCAGCAACAAAATATCTTATTTCATTAAAATATTCAATCTACATCTAATTTACATAAATACAAGTCAACATTTTGCAAACAGAATCTGTAAATGGGGAGTGTTACATCCCCCCAGGGAATGGCATAGCCAAGTATTGATTGACAATGCACAAAAATCACGCCCACTCTGCTTTGTAGATATTGTGCTTAGTTTTTGATCCACATTAACCACAAAAAAGAGCTCGAAAGTACCAATGCTATTACACCATTTATTCTCTTGTGTAACATTTTGACAACATATTTCAGAGCTAATTTCATAACGGACACTGATGTTGAAAGCACTAGTCGCACATGTTTAGAAGAGCGCCCCAATTTTTCCAAAAATTTGAGATTTTACACCACGTTTCATTGGTAAGCTGGCTAGTACGCTACCTGTAATGGTTAAGCGCTACAATGTCTATGTGTCGCAAACGCAGGAATTTGTAACTAGAATAATTACTATCGGATCCCGATCATAATTCAACGGCTGCGAAACGGCCTTCCCCTATGAATAGCCGGGAAATTGCGCCATGTACACATCTACGCTCATTCATTAGTTGCTTTTATTGGTTCAGGCAAGTCATTTAGAGGTCATTTTCTTGAGGTGGCACTAATTTCATCATGGACGGACATAAACTCTTAGCAATTTCCGCTCTGCCGTTCAAGTCAGAATCCTAGTATCCCAATGCTAAATTGTTAGCGATCACGCACATGAGTCTTAGTCTGTCATATCATTTGTTACTTTTTCTGTACTGTATGCACTGCTTAAAGCTACATTTTGCGGACCCCCCCCCCCCATTGAAATTGAACCATTTACTTCCAAAGATATGATCATCTGAAGGGCGGCAAACCATAGGAAACAAAAGACATTTTCCCTTTCTCCTATGTTTGGCTATATCTCAAAATCAATATTCGCGACTTCCGACTCATTTTTGCTTGATCACACGCCATCACAATTACAAAAATATCTTCATTTTATGATAAATACGCATTGTTGATCATTCTCGTTTTCGCATGTAGTTTTGTAGACATTTACCAACATACCTGTGCAAAAATGTCAAATTTGAAAGTTGGGGCACGTCTAACCACAAGTTCCTAATATTGCTTGAAAGCACGATGTTTACGCTCACTAACCCTTGAACCTCACTTCTAGGTTAAGTTTGAAACTACTCTCTTAATCACCATGCAAGGAACTAATTTTCTTTAAGCAGCCATAAAAGCCCACACCTAACTCGCTAAACGGTAGCTACTTCTTTTAAAAACGCAATCGTATTACCCAATAAGATTGTTTGCACTCTGAATTATTTTAACATATAAAATTAATTATATTTTATCTATTAGCACAACATGCGTAAATAGGTCGCGGGATTTTTTGAGGATCTAAGCCAAAGGATGTATAATAACATTGGCAGGCCGTGGCCAACATGTTAAAAGTGGGGTGGTCATTTAGCTGGGGTCTAGGGCTGACGGATGCCCTCACACAAGGTCCATGAAGAAGAGCCCTTGGTGGGGTCAGGGGTCAAGCTGTAACTATTTCTGTATTAGCCTTGAGGGGAAACATTACTTTTTAAGTAGTTTATCCCTTTTTAAAAAAGGTTTCATCCCTCTTGTAGACTCATGATTAGCCTAGCAATGAAATACTATCAGAGGATCAAAGATTACAAGGATGTACACTTATTCCAGCAAAGTCTTTACTCTAGTCTAACCTCATGAATATCTACACCAAGATAATACCATTAAAAGGCTAAGCAGCGATAATGCCAGGGATAATACAAATGTGGAAACCACAATATTTGTGTTTGGGTCCAAACCTGTAACCGGTCAGTTGCACAATACTACGTTAAAAACTCTGGGATGTTCCCACATGGAAAAGAACTTTTTTAATCTCAAGTCGGAATTTTTAAATGCACGTAATTACATGATCATATGAAAGTCACTCCTTTTTTTCTATACACAGAGTTCAAGTTAACCACTTGCGGTTATGTTGCACATCCATGCAGTAAACAAAATACCAAAATATGAATGATAATTGGTTTATGTTTCGGCCCGGTTAAATTGGAAAAAAACAACTTTCCATTCATTTTCATTCATGTTTTGATTTTTGAGCTAACCATGAGTTTTTTCTTTTTTTTGTTGCTTACGTTGAATCTCTGGTATGTGGTTTAGGTTTTTGGACCACATTTGTTTGCTACAGGTGTAACTGAAAAACTTTTTGGGAAATTGGGAAAACACCTTAGGGGAGTGTACGGTAGATGGGCTTTAAAACAAATCAATTCTGTAACTGCAATTTTAACTAGACCCTAAGGCAATTTTCTCAACTTTTCTGATAGTGATTATAATTTTGGGGCCCACACAATAGTAGAGCTAAAGTTATCCTGTGGGATGGATGCTTCTATGTTTTCGGTCCCCAGAAGGTGTTTTGAACTAATTCCATAATGCCATTGCCAATTTGCCTATACAGGCTTTGTACTAAACACATTCAGTACTTTATGGATAAAAAGTGTTTGAAAAGGTTTACGAATCAAAAGACATTTCAATGATCACGCTAACAATGGCCTAAGTACTAAATGCTTTGTGAGCTCAAATGAGCGAAAAGTGAAGGGTTTTATGTGTTAAAGAGTAGGATTTTATGGGATCCCACATTGAAGTTAAATTAAAACCAACATGGCATTGTGGGATTGAACTCACTACACACTCTGGTATGTCTGTTATGTGGTGTCTGTAATATAGGGGAAAGTGTAAATATTCAAATTGTGGTTATGCAGTCTTCTAGGTTGTGTGTGTGAAAGTTTTGGGGTCAAAGGTTCATTGATGATGATTTGATCTAAAAAAAAAAAAAACCAAAATAATGTGAGTTATAGAATTGTCTTCACCCCAATTAGACCCTGAATTTTCCTTGATTTCTGACGCATAACCGCCCGCAGCCGCGCTCAAGTTGCTGAAGCCTGCTAAAAAAACTATTCTCGGGGATACGTCTGCCTCACCAGTCCACGTAAGGGTATTTAGCCGGCTAACTAAATGTTTTTCAGTTTGTAGACTTATGACCATCGTTTTCAACATTCAATACATGCGGGGACAATTGAATATTATTATTAAAGAACAATATACAAGATGTTGAATCTTAAAAAGGAAGTTTATTATGGGAACTAACAGCCATTTTTTGAAAAATAAAGATTTTGATGACGTCAACGGCATTGAATGGTTTTTCTTATTTTGCTTCGGGTACCCTTCGGTAAAAATGACGTACGGATCCTACATTGGAAAAAAACACCGTTATCGTCATCGTACGTCGGTTTTTGGACCAGTAGGGAAATGTAACTTTTGTACTGTTTAGACATACTAACTGATGTCTTTTGGAAAACTAATAGCACTTTGGGCAGAGGGTCATCATGTACAGACCTTGATTTAACCTAGTCGGATTTATATATATCGTCCGCCCCCGAAGAGCAAACTGATACCTGATATCTGACACGTGACCTGTACCTTACACGTGACACCAAACCATTCATCTCGTTAATACCCGGTTTAATAACTACCATAATACTGCAAAGCAGCAATCATTCTGCATCTCCGTTGTCCACAGCGTAATCGATCAAGATGTGAGACTAATGAAATTTGAAACATTTAACTTCAAGGAATACCTTCTCTAATCGCATGAAATACGATGAGAGTACATATGGGCCAGTGGATCTGACGGCGACTTTCAGAGCTGAAGGTTGCGGTTCGAACCCCGGTGCGGCCAATGTGCTCGCCTTTTTTTTTTTTTTTTAAAGAAATGTAAGTATTTTAATTATCCTTTACACACGTCGCAAAGCGCTTTCCCTATTCCGCTGTCACTAGGATAATATTCACATTTTTCACAAATTAAAATATTTGTCAGCCAATTATACTGGCGCACTGGACAGTGAGTCTGGCCCGCATCGCTTTGCAAGAGCGATGGGCACTCTGTTTCCTTTGTGTGCAAAGATCCGTCC
The DNA here is from genome assembly GCA_023653785.1 of Ophioderma brevispina. Classification (NCBI taxonomy): domain Eukaryota; kingdom Metazoa; phylum Echinodermata; class Ophiuroidea; order Amphilepidida; family Ophiodermatidae; genus Ophioderma; species Ophioderma brevispina. The sequence continues at coordinate 187,046 of JAMKCH010001360.1, forward strand.
CCTTTACCTTTTAACTGTCGAGCTCTGCCAGTTACTGTCTTTTTCTTGACAATATGGAAAATGAACAATGCTTGTGATTAGATAAGAAATTAAAATTTAAAAATAATTAATAAAAAACTTAATTTTCAATCAATTTTTTTTTTAACAAAATTAACAGCAAGTAAAAATTAGGCCTACATAAAAAATAAGCAGTATAAGAGAAGTATAATATAAATTAAAAACAAAATTACTACATATGAGCAATTCAAAAAATAATATCAAAGTTATGAACACAAATAATACAAATTCACTAATAAAAATACAAGTAAATTAAATACAGGCATAAAAAACAAAATATTAAACTGAAAAATGAATAAAAATAAAAAGGCAATAAAACATATGAAGAGAAACAAAAATTAAAATACATTATAGCATAATAATATAAAATAACCAATTATAAAAAGGAGACAATATGAAAAATACAAAAAAAGAATGTTCTTTGGATAAAAGCTCCCAAATATAATCAACAACAACAACGAAAGAAACAACGAGAACAATACCTGCCCCCACACCACACATGCAGATGGAAGTGTTTTTGAATATATATATACAGTGTATAAATTAATAACTGAGATAGAGCTATAATAGGGCCTAACTCTAACTGGCCGCGGTGACGGTGTGAACACCGGGCAACATGTCGTTATTTTTTAAATCGCTAATGGTGCGAAATTACCAGAAAAAAATTCTTATTTCCGCACCACCACGGTGCGAATTCCAGAAAAGTTTTTCTTATTCGCTATGGTGTCGAATTACAGAAAAAAAATTTCTTATATTCGCACCACCACGGGTGCGACTTACAATAAAGTTTTCTTATTTCACCCGTTTCGGTGCGGAATTACAATTTTTTCAGACCTGTCTACGTGTAGGTGATAGGCAGTGATCTCAGTTCTTCATATTAGAAAAAATTGGGACTGAAACCTGAGTCCTTAGGCAAATGCTAATCTGCAGCGACTGTCGTGCACAAAAATTCTAAATTGGCTATACTACATGACAATACCCCAGGCTTATCATTAATTCTTCACACCATAGTCGTAAAACCACTCAAATTGTAAATTATTCTAAAGCCATGCAATAATAAGCCACGCAGTGTAATAATCAGTACTTTTTAAGTTGTGCTTAAATTACTCCAACAGTTAGGCCCCGGCCCAACGTCAGTTTGCCACGGTTTTCATGCGTCCTTCACTACTGCTATTAAAGTTCACAATCAAGTCATGCCTTCTGTTAAATTAACCGGGCATAACTCAAAACGCCAGAACCTTCCCCTGCAAAAGTAAATCTCTAAAAACATAATCCTTGAACATACTGCGCCATGCTTCAATGCTATGCGCTCTGTAGCCATGCGCAATACACTCTAATATCAAACAGCCCTATTATAGATTAGTATGAGCACCCCAAACCAGTGGGGCACTCCTGGATATGATCTATGACCGACCTGCAATGATCACTATGGTGGTGCAAAGTTTCGATGACTGCTTGTCACTATTTCTTTACTGTTAAAGTAATTACCAAATCATCCCTTTAAATACATTAGCTTCGCCAGGTTTATGTAAACTGTTTATGCATATAAACTTGGAGGGGAAACCTAGTTAAATAACTCATATAAACAGTCATTGGTAGGCCTATGCAGTAATTATGAACATGATTAAGAACTTTTTGTTCGTGTGTGTGTTATTTATAAATACACTTCTATGCATTTATGTTTTTGTTTTCTTTGCCATTATCTAACCCACTACTTGGGTTCAATAAAGTTTATTAGATTCTAAACATTCGTGTTTATTATAAAAAACAGCTCTAGTTGCAGGGGGGAAGGACGCTGAGTTCGATACTAGAGTTGGATGTTGGAGGGTTTTTTTTTTTTGGTTGTTATGCCCAGGCTCCTGTGGCGCTCTATGAAAAAATCCCTGAAATCGGCATTAATATCCTGATTGATTCCTCCAAAACCACTGACTATTCTTCAGTTTTTCACACCTAAACTGCAAGAATACATCATTTAAAGTAATTTTGGTTCTGCAAAATTTTAGTTCGTAGAAGAAATTGGAGAAAAATGCACATGTGAAATTCAATTTTTCGCGCGCATTTCAAAAATCCCGAGACCTGCTGGAATGTTATTTTATTCCAAATTTTTAGTTCATTGTTTATTTATATGGGGTCCATAACCACGCCCTCTTGATCCACGCGGTCTGAGCCCTCATCAACACAGACGATACCCATTTATTACGTATCTGGCGCCGTCTTCGCGACCACATTTTGCTCAAATTTCCTTTCCAAGACCTGATTTGTCATAGTTGCTCACATTTTTGTCAGTGAGTTAACATATACGATTCGTTTTATAATGGTGTGCCTTTGCAGTAACCGTTTTTGCACAATTAGACAGAAAATGGCCGTATCATGAACCTTAACACCATGAATATTATACATGTTTACTGGGGGTATTTATATAAGTGCCTACATTTTCGAGGGATTCCAAATAAATCCGACCTTGCCCCCCCCCCCCCCCCCCCCCACCCCCCCCCCCCACTCTAGTGCTGTTATTTTTGTACAGCAGCCGTGTGGGAATTGGAGGTCTCAGTTAGCACATGGTGTCATGGGGTCCAGAGGGTGTTTTGGACCATCCCATCAAGCATTGCAATGTGCTTATGTCTGGTCCTAAACTGTACTGTATATTGTACTAAATGCATGTCGTATTTTAGAGAGAAAAAGTGCTCAAAAAGATTAAGAAACAATAAACATTTTATGATCATACTAGCACTTAAGTCAACAATATGCCAGTATCGTGTGTACGTCCTACCTGTTTCAGTGAACTTTCAAAAAAATGATTTCTAGCTGTTAACACAAAAACATTTTCTTCACATAAAGAACGCATATTTAAATTTGTGTCTTCTTTGACAAAAACAGAATCAGTACAACCCATTAGCATTTAGCTTTTGCACAAGAAGATACAACAAGACAAACGGTTAATGGCGGGTAGCAGATCGATGCAAACCCATTTACAGTTTTGCTAAATGCTTGAAACATGATGTATAAGAGCTTTGACGAAGGACCATTAGTGTTTTTAACACTGTAACAAATTAAAAATGATCACAAATTATTTCCTTATCGTTGAAATTTATTGCTTTAAACAAACACCAATTACTACTTTAAATTGTTATTTACATGTCATACTCAAAATGTATGCTAGATAAACAATTTGCACTTGACTTGGTGAACTTATCTCTTGCAATTTGGAAAAAAAAATCTCATTAAGTAGTCTAAACTGTCTAAAATTGTGTGTTAACTTTCAGAAAATCTGTATTTTATGAAAAAAATGTGGTGAAAACTTATAAAACATTCTTTCAAAGTAGTTGTCAAAAGGACAACATTGGGTGCCATTAAAGGTTATTTCTGTGAGAGGTAGTAGGATTAATGTGACTCTCCCCTATTTCAGTGAGTGACTTAACGTATATGACTAATTTTTTTTCAGGTGAAAATTAACAACCATCAAGATTTCCAGGACATATCCAGCGTAGTGGCCATCACAAACACATATACCACCACAGAATCTTACATTGATCCCAAGTATGACATCAGGGTACAGAAGATCGGCAGCGTCTACAAGGCATTTATGTAAGTCTGACTGATCACAAATGGAAGGTAAACCCCCTCATAAAATATATATCAAAACTTTATATTTACAAAGTGTTTTTAATGTTAAAAGGGAGATGACCCAATTTAAATTTATACAGACCCAAAACCCCCATCTGTAAAGTTTCGTGCCAATGTTTTAATCCCGTTTTGATGTGAGAGCTGAAAACATGATTTGTAGTCCCCTTAGCAAACTTTGTCAAATTAAAGCCACTACTCGTGATTCACTCAAAAATTCAAATATTTGAAAATTCAGGAATAGCTTGAAAGTGAAGGATAAGTTTCCTTATGAACAGAGAAATGACTAAAATATCAGATTCTGTCCTTATTATGTTGCTTTTAGACTTAGAACTTGCAAAAATCTGATTTTTGATGATATTTTTAACTTTCTGATTTAGCAAATCGCTGTTAGTGCCTTTAAAATTGGTCAACCAAAATGGGGCACATTGTAACTTATAATGTCCAAATCAACCATCATGTTGACCAAAGATTTCACAGAGTAAATAAAAAAAAAACAGTTTTTTTTTCAGACACCAAAATTTTGACCAGCTTTAGTAAAATCTGTGGTTATTGGCAATCATGTCATGGACTTTGAAAGTCAGGAAAAGATGACAAGGGATGTTCTGGAGAAACAGACAATTGAGCCTTTAGATCATGTGACTCTCTTGTTTACAAACACAGACTTTTCCTGCTAGCACCTGGTATCTTCAATTACCTAGGAAGACCAATGTGCATTTTTCAAAGGACCATGTCTAATCAAGCTGTATTTTGAAAGCACATGCCCTGTGTATTGACTCATATTTGACTGTAGCTTGACTGCTAGTACTTTGTTTGAATGACTGCCAATTACATCACAGTTTGCATCATCATCTATAGGCTACATCCAGTGTGTGACACAGTACATGACACAATATGGGCCAAGAATATAGGATTATTTTGGTGTTTCCAAAAGGCAACCCTTCTGACCCACTTCCTTCTGACACATTTATGAATTTGGAAACCCTTTGCACAGAATAAACCATGTTTTATAAAAATGTCCAAAATTTATATATTTTTGACAAGAAAGTCCACTTTTTGGTGATGAGATGTTGAAAAAGTCTAAAAAAGAACCATTTTAGAGGGGTTAAGTCCATTTTAGGTCATCTGATAGGAAAGACCTTATGGCAGCATGATTCATGTGTCCATCAGTCTGTCAGTCTGTGTGTGTGTCAAACTTTTGGTATACACTTTTGGTTAAAATATTGTCTGGCTTTTTAGTGCAGTGATGGATCAAGTTCGTACTTGGTATACCTATACATTGATGCAAGTGGTCTTATGTGAGGTAACAGATGAGGGGGTCAAAGAAGGTCATTCATGGGTCACTTAAGGTCATACCTTGTGCATGTGGCATACCATTTTGGTTAAAATTTTGTCTAGCATTTTAGTGCAGTGATGGATCAAATTTTCATACTTGGTATGCTTATACATTGAGGCAAGGGGTCTCATGTGGGGTCATAGATGAGGAGGTCAAAGGTCATTCAGAGGTCACATAGGGTCTTTGACCATGTAATCAGATGACCTATTTGGGACCACTGTCCCTTAGTTTACCAAAAAAGTCCACTTTTTGATGTCCTGCACTCTCCAAAATATTGTTCTCGCGTACGACCCTGATTTTGGACTCTATAACTGGGTTTTAGGGGTCACAGAATCCATTGAAGTAATTATGTAATACCACTAAGTAATGCATCTGCAACATATTCAAAATGGCCACTAAATAGTGCCCAAATGGGGAAACATAAATACAAAATCTACAATGAAAAGAATATATGTGTGAGGTATGCAACTGCTACTATATTGTAGCAGGATTCAGTTCTGATTATCCAATAGCAAATTGAAGTAGATGGGTGGGGTCAAGGTACCTGCTCATACAACAAATAATTTTGTTAGCTGTGTGTAA